>PVJI01001629.1:60000-140000 GCA_004026765.1 Micronycteris hirsuta | reverse complement strand
AGCTTTGTTTTGTTTCCCTTTTTAAAATCATCTTCTGCTTTTCAATTACAGTTGTTGACATATAATATTATATTAGTTTCAGGTGTACACCCCACCTGATTAGACATTATATAACTTACTAAATGACCATCCTGATTAATTTCATACCCATTTGACACCATACATAGTTATTAGAATATTATTGACTACATTCCCTGTGCTGTACTTTACATCCCCCTGATGATTCTGAAACAATTAATTTGTACCTTTTATTTCCTTCACCTTTTTTGCTCATCCCCCCGATACCCCCTCCCTGCTGGCAACCATCAAAATGTTTTCCGTGTCTATGATTCTGTTTCTGCTCTGCTTGTTTGTTATTTTGTTTTTTAGATTCGATTATTGACAGATGTGTATTTATTGCCATTTTACTGTTCATATTTTTTTTGTTTTTTGCCTTCTTCTTAAGGAAGACTCTTTAACATTTTATGTAACACTGATTGATAGTGATGAACTCCTTTAGTTTGGTTTTTTTTTTCTTGTCTGGGAAACTCTTTCTCTGTCCTTCTAAATGATAGCTTTGCTGGGTAGAGTAATCTCTGTTGTAGGTCCCAGCTTTTTATCACTTTGAATATTTCTTGCCTCATCCTTCTGGCCTGCAAAGTTTCTGTTGAGAAATCAGCTGACAGTCTTATAGGAGCTCCCCTGTAGGTAACTAACTGCATTTCTCTTGCTGCTTTTAAGATTCTCTCATTGTCTTTAACCTCTTGCATTTTAATTATGATGTGTCCTGGAGTGGGCCTCTTTGGGTCTGTCTTGTTTGGCACTCTCTGTGCTTCCTGGATCTGTGTGTCTAGTTCCTTCACCAGGTTAGGGAAGTTTTCTGCCATTATTTTTTCAAATAGTTTTTCAGTTTCTTGCTCTCTCTCTTCTCCTTCTAGCACCACCATGATGCAAATGGTGGTATACTTGAAGATGTCTCAGAGGCTCCTTAAACTGTCCTCATTTTTTTTGGATTCTTTTTTCTTTTTGCTGTTCTGATTTTCTGTTTTTTGCTTCTTTATGTTCCAAAATGTTGACTCTCAGCTTCATCTACTCTACTGTTGATTCTCTGTAAATTATTCTTCATTTCAGTCAGTGTATCCCTCATTTCTGACTCATTCTTTTCTGTGGTTTCTATGCTCTTTTTTATGTTGTTGAAGTTCTCACTAAGTTCACTGAGCGTCCTTATAACCAGCATTTTGAACTCTGCATCTAGTCAATTGCATGTCTCCATTTTGGGTCATTCTTTTTCTGGAGTTTTGTTCTGTTCTTTCATTTGGGCCATGTTTCTTTGTGTCCTCATTTTGGCAGCCTTACTGTGTTTGTGTCTATGTATTAGGTAGAGCTGCTATGTCTCCTGTTCTTGGTAGAGTGGCCTTATGTAGTAGGTGTCCTGTAGGGTCAAGTGGCACAGCCTCCCAATCATCCAAGCTGAGCACTCCAGATGTACCCTCTACAGCCCAAATGTGAGCTGTGTATACCCTCCTGTTGTAGTTGAGCCTTGATTGCTGTTGGCACATCAATGGGAGGGATTTACCCCAGCTGATCTGCTGCAAGGACTGGCTGCAACCACCCACCACCATGGAGGATCAGCTGTTCAGGGGCTTACCCCACAGAGTAGGACTTTATTCAGCAGGGCTATGGTGCCTGCTGAGTCCACCCCTTGAATGTGTAGCTTGTGGAGTTGGTTGGATGGTACTTGGACATGGTCTGAAGCTGTCCACTGGGTGGGCTGGTCTTGGGGCCTCCTGGGAGATGAAGGCCAAAGTCAGTCACCACATGTATTCTACCTAAAGCCACCCAGCATGAGCTACAAAGTGATCTGCAGATGGCTGCTCCTTGTGTTGGGCTTGGAGGTACCCAGGAGAGGCTAAGCTGCAAACCAAGGCCAGTTGCCACTAGTGCTGGTCCTGGGGCCACTTAGGGAGAGGTGTGGGGCTCACTGAGGCCAGGTGCTTCTGGTTTGAGAGATTTTAGGAAAGTCTGAAGCATGAGCCAAGACATGCCATCTATATAGAAAAGCCACTGGAAACAGCTTGGGTGGGCTTGCAAGTTGGGTGGGGTGGAGTGGGGTGGGGTCTCAGGGAATCTCCAGTATGAGTCAAACAGGGTGAGCCTGCTTGATGGAGTCTTAGATAAGGTGCCTTCCTGCCAGCTCTGTGTGGAGCGGGTTTCAGAAGAGGAACGATGGCTTCTGCCAGCACTTTGGTCTGGCAGGAAGCTGCCCGGCCCACACCAGTTCTCACCCTGATGCCAGACAATTCAGTTCTTTCCCATATGCCCCTGGTGCTTTTCTAACCACTGCCCCAGCTCTGGAGCTCAAAGGACGTGAATCAGGGTAAGTCAGTGTGCAGGTCCTTTAAGAGAAATGCCTGGGACTCCAGAAGCCCTCTGTCTCACTCAGCCTCTGTCCCTGCTGGTTTTCACAGCCAGGAGTGATAGGGACTTCTCTTCCTGCCTCTGGAGCCCTTTGGTTGGGGGTGTTGATGTGGGGCTGGGATCCCTTGCTCCTCAGGGGAGAACTCTGTAACTGAGGCATCCCTTCTGATTTTTGTGCACCAAACATGGGTGTGGGACCAGCCTGTTCTGCCTTTCCACCCCTCTTACCAGTCTCTATGTGGCTGCTTCTTTAAATCTCTAGTTGTAGGACTTCCATTCAGTGAGATTTCAGGCAGTGCTGAATAATGGTTGGTCTATAGCTGAGTTGTAATTCTGATGTGCTTAGGGGAGGATTCAAGTACCACGTTTACCTGCACCGCTATCTTGACCAGAAGCCTCTACGTTTTTTGTAGAATGTCCCAACCACTCTCAATTACCTGAAGTCTGGAGGACTAGGTATGGCAAGAAATAAATAGAACCAGAGAAAAGGCTTGCCGTCGATATCACAGTCCCAAGAATGAACGCCAAAGCCTTATTTTGGGTGAGCTATTGGCAAGGAGCAAGAAGGGATCCTGGGGGCTGACTTTCAGTTCCTTGAGGGCAGGGACGGTGCAAACCGCTTCACAGCTGTTTTGTCGTCCTTGGCACCATGCCTAGCCCATAAACCTTTATTGAATAAACACTTGTTGAAAGGAAGAAACCATATTGAAAATAAACACTTTCTTCAGGTTTACTATGTGTCAGGAACTACTCTAAGACCTTTCCACATCTTAATTTTGTTTAATTATCATAATAACCTTATGAGTGAAGTAGATACTCTTCTTACCTCTGTTTTCCAGAGGAAGAAATTAAAGCACAGAGAGGTTAAGTGCCTGGCTCAAGGTTGCACAGCTAGTAAGAGCAGGGACAGGAGTCAAAATCAGGCTGGGAGCCTCCAGTCAGTGCTCAGATGTGTTCTCCTCGTTAGCAAGCACTACACGCAGCAGGCCCTAGATGCCTGCCTCCAGCCACCAGGTCACACTTCCCAGCTTTAAAAGTCTTGCTTCTGCATGAATCAGGGCCCACCCAGCTCGCAGATGGACCATTGGACCCTCCTGAAAGTTACCTGCAGGCAGCCCCATTGTCAACTTGACTTGACTGTGCTCCTGACTTGGCCAGAACCCCTTACCAGCTGTCTATGTCCCCCCTCAGCCTTCCGCTCCAACCGATTTATTGTCCTTGCTCCACTCCCCCCCGGAGCTCAGACTACTCAAGACTGATCACCTTGTTGTCTTGTTACCTTGTTACCTTTTCCATGGTTTGCTGAACGTCAGGCCTTGCGCTGCTGTTGCGATTGATCTCTGTTCCCCGCCACAACTCGACCAGGGGCATTGTAGCCCCACCTCATGGAGGAGCGTGATGCAATCACCTGTGGGGTGCCAGTGCTGGAGTGTGGGGGGCCTGGGTTCAGAGCTGCTGGGCTCAGCCTCCAGGTCCTTGTTCATCCCCCTGTTCTGCAGAGTTGGCACAACTTCCATGTGTACATGCTATGAAAAGTCACCCTCCCCAAAAAACAGTGAGGCAGCCAAAGCTGGGGATGGGGTGGAGGTGAGAGAGGTCTTCACCCTCCCCCAGGGGCTCACTCAGGGAGCACTTGGGGACACGTTTGTCTCCTGGGCTCATAGTCAACCACAAGGGCAAAGACTCAGGACACGCAAGAGATCTGAGATGAACCCCAATATTAAAAAGGAGGCAGTGAGAACAGAATGATCACTCTGAACTTGTATATTAAATGTAGTCTTCTTTTGTTTAAAAAAAAAGCAAACTTGCAAAAGTTATGTTTCTACATAAAGGCAGTCTGTGTTTCATAGCTATTCTAATTTATGGGCCGTACATTCCTGTGATTGTCTTGAACCGAATAGCCAAGTAAATAATCATTGCAAGCCACAGGTAAATCACTTGGAGGTGAACCGAATCTGTCCAGGGCCTCCAGAAATGGCACAAACATTATTTCCCAATTTGGTAGATTTCTTCATCTGAGCCCAGGAAACGCCTTCTCGTGTTGGCTTTGAGGTTTGACACTTTTTCCCACTTACATCCTAAAAAGACGGCAGCAAGGCAAAACGTGAGATGTGTTTAAAGTATTTTCAAAGATTGCCCTTCTAATTTTCCTCCTCGATTCCAAGAAAATAATGCCACTCACTTCATTTCCACAAGTATTTATCCTGCCACCAATGAACTGGGGATGGGCAGCGCTGGCAGGAGTCTAAGAGGGGAAGGCACAAACCATACCCTTATTCAGCTTGGAGCCTGGTGGTTTCTCTTTGTAACTTAGTTAAAACATACATAACATAAAATGACTATTTTAATCCTTCTTCAGTGTACAATGCCATGGCATTTGGTACATCCGCATTGTCCTGTGACTATCAATCACTATCCATCCATCTCCAGAACTTTTTCTTCTTCCCGAACTGAAACTTTGTTTCCATTAAATAACTCATTTCCTCCTCCACCCAACCCCTGGCAACCGACATTCTACTTTCTGTCTCTATGAATTTACTATATTAAGTACCTCATATAAGTGGAATCCTACGGTATTTGTCCTTTTGTGACTGACTCATTTCGCCTAACATGATGTCCTCCAGGTTCATCCATGTGCGACCTAGCTGTTGTTTTTTTTTTTAATTTTTTTAAAATTTATTTTTAGACGAAGGGAAGGGAGGGAGAAAGAGAGGGAGAGAAACATCAACGTGTGGTCGCCTCTCACGTGGCCCCCACTGGGGACCCGGCCCACAACCCACGCACATGCCATGACTGGGAATCGAACTGGCGAGCCTCTGGTTCACAGCCCGCGCTCAATCCAGTGAGCTACACCAGCCAGGGCTTGACCTAGTTGGTTTTAAAAGTGAGAATGAACTGATATAAATACTAGTTCTTAAGGAAGTCAACCAAAGGAGCAAATGCATATTCACATTCATTTGTGGTTGTTTTAAGGAAATTTGAGCCTATGCTGCAGCAATAAATCCAACACATTTATTGAGCTAATATTCTGCACAAGGTCCCACGGGGCGAACGAAGCAGCAGAAGACGCGCTTCTCAGGGAGACTTGGAGCAGGTTGTTAGGTTATCAGTAACCAGTATACAAAGGAACAGGTAAACAAGAGCATAAGACAGAGAGGATGTTTCTGGGGGACATGACTGGGGAAGAGGTGGATTTTAGAGGGACTTTGAAGGACAGGTAGAATTTAGTACAGAAGGAATGGGACTGGAGAGAGAGAACATTCCAGACTAGCATGGACTGAAAGCATTTTCAAGCGCAGACTGTGTCTGTTTTGTTCACTGTTGTGCCCCAGTGCCTGATACAACGACCGATGTGTGTTGCACGAATGAATGAATGAATGAATGTGGAACCCAGAGGTGGGAATGCCCAACGTGAATTTGGGAAACAGTGAGTAGACAGTCTGGCTGGAGTAGAGAGTCCCTTAGGGGATAAAATAAATGCTGGCAGGGATCAGAATGTAAAAAATGTTGACTGACAGACTAAGGGGCTAGAACTTTATCCTGAGGAAAATAAGGAGGCATCGAACGTAAGTTGACCAGGGGAGTTCATGGTGAGTATCCCACCATTTCTAATCATAAGTGTCATAAAGACACAGACACCCCCTGAGAAGTCTACATGGAAATAGCTGGCGAATGTTAATGGAATGTAAGGGTCTTCACTGGACTTATACAGACTGGGCAATATCTTTTTCAGAAGTATCATTTTTTGGAAGCATTTTAATGTGCCAGAAGGTAGAGAAAGCTGGCAGCCAAGAGGTTAGTAAGGATAACATCCCAGTAACCAAATATAAAAGTGACAATTCCCCACACCCTCCTTCCATCTGGCAACCATCAAAAGGCTCTCTGTATCCATGATTCTGTCTCTGTTCTTCTGGTCTGCTTAGTTCGTTTGATAGATTCGATTGTTGATAGATGTGTGTTTATTGCCATTTTATTGTTCATAGTTTTGATCTTCTTCTTTTTCTTAAACGAGTCCCTTTACCATTTCATACAATGTTTTGGTGATGATGAGCTCCTTAGTTTTTCTTGCCTGGAAAGCACTTTATCTACCCTTCAATTCTAAATGATAGCTTTGCTGGGTAGAGAAAACTTGGCTGTAGGTCTCTGCTTTTTGAGACTTGGAATATTTCTTGCCAATCCCTTCTAGCCTGCAAAGTTTCTTTTGAGAAATCAGCTGACAGTCTTATGGGAACTCCCCTGTAGGTAACTAACTTCTTTTCTCTTGCTGCTTGTAAGATTCTCTCTTTATCTTCAACCTTTGGCATTTTAATTATGATGTGTCTTGGAGTGGGCCTCTTTGCATCCATCTTGTTTGGAACTCACTGTGCTTCCTGGGTTTGCATGTCTGTTTCCTTCACCAAATTAGGGAATTTTTCTTTCACTATTTTTTCAGATAGATTTTCAATTTCTTGCTCTTTCTCTTCTCCTTCTGGCATCCCTATTATGCAAGTGTTGGACCTCTTGAAGTTGTCCTAGAGGCTGCTTACACTATCTTTGTTTTTTTGGATTCTTTTTCTTCTTGTTGTTCTGATTGGTTGTTTTTTGCTTCCTTATGTTTCAAATCATTGATTTGATTCTCGGCTTCCTCCACTCTACTGTTGTTTCCCTGTAAATTGTTCTTTATTTCAATTAGTGTATCCTTCCTTTTCTGACTCGATCTTTTTTATGCTGTTGAGATCCTCATAAATTCCTTGAACATCCTTATAACCAGTGCTTTGAACTCTGCATTTGATATATTTCTTATCTCTATTTTGTTTAGCACTTTTTCTGCAGTTTTGATCTATTCTTTCATTTGGGACATATTTCTTTGTCTCCTCATTTTAGCAGCCTCCCTGTGTTTGTTTCTGTGTATTAGTTAGACCTGCTTTGATTCCATGTCTTAGTAGAGTGGCCTAATGCAGTAGGCATCCCATAGGGTCCAATGGCACAGCCTCCCCTATCACCCAAGCTGGGTACTTGCGATGCAATGCACTCTTCATGTGGGCTGAGTACACCCTCCTCTTGTACTTGAGCCTTGATTGCTGTTGGCAGGTCAATGGGAGGGATTTACCCAGGCCAGTCAGCTGCAAGGACTGGCTATAACCATAGACCATAAACCTCCACTCTCTGTGGAGGATCATCTGTGCAGGATCCAGGTGGTGGTGCTCTGACACGGTCTGTAGCTGCCCACTGGGTACACGGGCTCTGCGTTTTCTTAGGTGGTGCAGGCCAAGGTCAGCCCCCACCTGTGTTCTGCCCGGGGCTACCCTGAATGAGCTATAAAGCAATCTGAGATGGCTGCTACCTGTGCTGGGCTTGGAGATTCCCAGGTGAAGCCAAGCTGTGAATCTAGGCTGGCTCCTGCTAGTGCCAGGCCTCGGGCCCCTTAGCAAGAGGTATGGGAGCTATGGCTCACTGAGGCCAGCTGTTGCTTGTTTGATAGGATTTTAGGAAGTTGTGATGTATGAGCCAACACCAGCCATTCATATGGAAAAGTCATGGTAAACAGTTTGTGTGGGCCCATTAGTTGGTTGGGACAGAGTCACAGGGGATCTCCAGGACTGGGAAAACAATGTTAGCCAGAGGGATGGAGTCTCAGATATGCACCTACCTGCTAGCTCTGGTCAGGGAGTATTCTGAAGGGGACAATGGCCTTCTGTCTGGGAGAAAACTGTTCCCAAGCTCCTGCCTTGATGCCAGATACTTCTGTTCCTCCTTGTATGCCACTGGTGCCTTTCAAGCTGCTACCCCAAAGCTCAGAGGGAGTGAGTCTGAGTAGGTCTGTGTATGGGTTCTATAAGAGAAACTGCTTGGGACTGGAGAAGTTTCTTCCACCAACTCAATCCCCACTGGTTTTTGCAAGCAGAAGTTATAGCGACTTATTTTTCTGGCATTGGAGCCCTGAGCTGAGGTGGGGCTGGTGTGCCTGCTATGGAGCTGGGACTCCTCACTCCTGAGATATCCCTCCTGAATTTTTATCCACCACATGTGGATGTGGGACCAGCCGGCTCTGGATGGATGTGGTTCCTTTAATTCTGTAGTCATCAGACTTCCATTCAACTCAATTTCTGACAGTTCTGAGTGATGGTCACGTTATATTTTAGTTGTAATTTTGATGTGGTTGTGCGAGGAGGCAAGCCATATCTGCCTACACCACCATCTTGACCGGAAGTCCCTAATTCTGCTTTCTAAAAGATGTTTCTCACTAAGCAAAAATACACAAAAGTAAATGTAATGAGTAGTAATAATATTATTATTTACCTAGAATTAGTTTGTGGCAGGCACCACCACACTAGCACTTTTCATAATATTTCATATTATTTCATATATATTTTTCATTAAATTCAACAAAGGGAATTCAATAAAGAGGTAGGAGAGAAGAAAGGCAATTCAGAATAGAGAAATATGTATCTCAGAAGTCACTGATGGGGAGTCAAGAAAAACAACAGTATTACCTAAAAAGTTTTTTAAAAATGCTGATAAGAAAAGGTAAATTCTCTTCAGCAACAAGTCAAAGAAAGCTATCAGTGAAGAAAAAAACCAAGTTTAGAGAGCTATGAAAGCTGTTGATAAAGACAAAAATGAAGGTAGTTGGCATAACTTGCTCACTTGAGAAATTCTACAGGAAAGGCAGGAGAGACACAAACTAACAGGTAGATGGTCCAGCAGGGTCAAGTGAATAGTTGTTTACCTGGCAGGACAGCAAGAACTGAGGGAGACAGGGAGCGATGGTGCCCTGGGTTTGGTGTTGACAACCGCCTGAAGCATGAGTGAGAGTATGGAGTGTGGGCAAGGTTGGATGTCTAGGCTGGAGGGGGAGGGCTGGAATGGGGATGGGCGCAGATTCAGTGGAGTGAACCAGGTGAAGAAGGCAGTCTGAGGCTTCTGGTTCAAGTGGGGCTTAGGAGTGGGGGAAATGATAGGCATATGCATTCTTAGTGCCACGTTAACAAGCTACTACAAACTTGGTGACTTAAAACAACAGTTCTTGCAATTCTGGAGATCAGAAGTCCAAAATCTAGATATTCAAAGCGTCTAGAGGTTACCCTTTTTGGGACTCTTCTACTTTCTGGTGGCTCCAGGAGCTCCTTGGCTTGTGGCTGCATAACTCCAATCTCTACCTCTGTCTTCACATGGTCTTTTTTTCTGTGTGTCCCAAACCTCTCTCCACCTTTCTTTTATTAAAAACACTTGTCATTGGGGAGAGTATGCAGACAACTGTAATTGAACAACAATAAAGTAAAAAAATAAATTAAAAAAAAAACACTTGTCATTGGATTTAGGATGCACCCATATAATCCAGGATGAGCTCATCCTGAGAACCTTAAATTAATTGCATCTGCAAAGACTCTTCCTAGTTTGCACTCACATATTTGAGGTGTATATCTTTTGGGGATCACCATGTAACTCACTCCAACAGATAAGGAGGTTATAATTAGAAAGAGGAGCCCACCTGAAGGTGATCAGCGGTGCACCAGTGTCCCTGGTATGGCTTTGCCCATAAATGGCATGCTGATATAGGGTTCAGAAATGGGTCAAAAATTCAAGTTTGTTGGAAAATCATGATTTAATAGCTGTGATAGTAGATCTTAGGGACTGGCTTCCTCAAGGAGGATGAATAAAATAGGATGGAATGGTGTGAGCAGTTGCAGGTATTTCTATGAAGTCAGTGAATTCTGGAGGTCTATTGCTAAGTGTGGTAAAGACAAATTGCCAAGACTTTAAATATTGGTCAGAGAATGACACTTCAATGATCTGGAAATAAAATTAAAAACTAGAAGGCTGACCATCTTTTTTATCTTACTTGGCTGAGGAGCATCAGACCTCTGTGGAAAAAGTTTCTTTCCCACTTCTACGGTGCAACCATGGTTTGTCTATTCTACAGAGAATCAGTCTCTCTCTCTCTCTCTCTCTCTCTCTGCCTGCCTCCCTCTCTTTTTATTTTAAAAAAATAATCTTCAAGCCAATGGAAGACAGGACAACTGTATTTAAAATTTTTTACCCTTTCTTTTTTAAAAAACAAAGGTGATAGTTTTATGTTTCTAGAATTGTTTTTTTTTCTTTCACAGAGTTATATCTCCTGAATCTATGCAAAATAACTTGCATGAGAACAGGGGCCTTGTCAATTTTGCTCATTCTTGAATTTCTAGAGTCCAGCAAATTGTTCAATTACTAGATGTTTATCAGTGAATGAACGGATGAATGGATGGGTACATACATGAATGTGTGAATAAAATTGCATTTCCCTAGTCTCCTATGCATCAAAACCACTAGCAGGACTGCCCTTTAACCAGTGCTGAAGATGTGCTGCTGTGCCCGTCCTTGAATCCTTGTACCAGTATGGATAATAGCTCAGTGCCTTGTCAATAAGTACAGCGTGTTCCATCCACTGCTGCCGAACCCTTAACAAGCCATCTGAGCGGAGGTGCTTGTCTGAAGGTGACACTTGCCCCCACCAATGTCATATAAGGAAATAACCCATCTTCCCTTAAGTGTCTCTCCTCCCTGCCTTCACATATCAGTGCACTATAAATGATGATGAGGAGGGTTTGTAAATCAAGAAAAAGGCCCTGCTTTCAAGCACTCTTTAATTAGGTAGGATGGATACAGCATCCTAGTTCATTTGGACGGGACAGTAGGGAACCGTTCCATCTCCTGGATGTCCCCACCCGGGCCCTGCAGTGTTCCCAGGGTGATTGCTCCGTGTAAGGCATTTATAACTTCTAAGTTTCCTCCTACCAATGCCAGGACTGAGAGGAATATTATGCAGGCTGAGTCTGCTACTGGGTTTTATGGGAAGTTTTGGAGACTCAACATGGAATTAAACACTGTTTAGTTACTTATACCCAGCTTGTTCTGAAAACAAGCCAAGGTTTATTGTACAATTGCATAAATTAGGTCAGGGAAAAATAAATTCTAAATAGATGAGAAAAAAAGAAGTAGGATTTGGGAGCTTAAACTGAGCCTGTAACACAGCAACACATGCCATGAAGTTGAATATAGTGCTCACCACTGGTCGGCTCACATTCAGATCTGCATTCTAAGAACCAGTGCAGAAAGGGAAGCCTGACCGCTCACACAATTTGTGGCATCCACGAGACAGCGTGCTCACAGGTCAAATGCTTAGGGGAAGCTCAATTATTCCTGACCTGAGACCAGAAAGAAGTTTCTCCCAGCGTCCCTCATAATGAGAGCACTCTGTGATGAAATAAAGAGCGTGGCAATAAAACCTCTGCACAAACAATGCATTCTGCACAGGACTGCTCCTTCATAGAAACTTGCAGCATCAACTTCCCACCAAAGGTGAAGATTATAAAACCAGTTCTTTGTGGATCAACACGATGTATCCGATTCAGTGCCTGCCTGGCTTATAACAGGAACTGACTTCAGAACAACTGACTCCAGGTCCTGTTGCCAGCTCTGTTGCCAGATGGTGATAAGGGCTCTGACTTTGGATCCAATGAAAGTGAATTTGAATCACCCCTTAATTAACTGTGTGCTCGCGTGGTGTTTGCACCTCAGTTCACTCACGTATATGATGGGTGCTACCCTCCTATTCGTGCAGATTGTTGTAAGCGTGAAGAGCATTGTAGATGCAGTGACCAGATCAATGTCTGGAGGAAAACAAGTATATAATACAGAGGAACTACACAGCTTCCTGCCATGTCCTCAGGCTGTGAATTTACCTTGGGCAAGGTGAAATGCTTGGGCTTCAGGTTCCCATCAGACACTGATGCCGAGGAGTGAGCACTGCCTAACTGCCTTTCCATCTCTCACATTCTATTTCACGATCCCATGAAATTTAAAAATATAGCTTTATACAAAAAAAGAAATACTAAAATTATGTTGTTGCTTTTGTAAAAATCCTTCCAATTTTAATAATGGTCACTATCCTACTATAAAAGTGTGATGACATCAAATAATTTGTTATTCCATGATATAAAAACAAGAAAGAGAAGTTGGTGGGAAAGTCATAAATGCAGGTCACTGCCACACTCCTTCAATACCTCCCGTTGCCTCCTGGGTAGGATCCTGTCTCCTTAGCAGGGAGCTTAAGGCCCTTCACCCTCAGCCACTGACCACTCCTCTAGTCTTGCCCCTGCCCTTACACGTCTGTGAGCTGTAGTCCCAGTCCACCCCGCTTTCAACTGTGATTTACCCATGTGAATCCTCAGTTTCAAATGCTTCATCTTACCCATCCCAACTGGCTTCCGGAAATCCACTTCAAGAAATTTCTAGAGGGTTAATACTAACTCCTGACTTATCTTTCTAGGTGGATAAAGTATCAAGGAACAAAACTAATGTCCAAATTAATTTTTAGACCTCTGCTATGGTTTCTGTTTTTCACTGTTACAATAGCAATCTTATGACCTGTTAAGTAAATACAGCGTGCCAGGCGCTGTCTTATATACAGGATATTTTAAATTCTCCCAATGTCCGTTAGAGGTAGGTACCATGACCGTTTTACAGAATTAGGAATCAGAGGCTGAGGGAAGTTAAGTAACTTTTCCAGGATGGACCAACTGGATGGTTGGGGAGCTGGGATTCGAGCCCAGGTGTCTGAGTGCAAAGCCCGAGCTCCTTCCGCCACAGCACACTGCCTCCCCAGAGGAGCGAGCGGCGCCTCAGGCCAGGCTCTCTCCACCACGAGACAGGTCAGACACGTGGGGCACAGCGACTCCCGAGGAAGTGGAAGGCAACTTGAAAGGTAATGTATTCTATTTTCTTGGGTCCCGAGAGGATTATGTCTCAACTTTTTTCCCCCAACATATACACAATCTCTTTATCAAATCAATTAGCAGCCTTTAAGGAAAGCCACACCAGTTTGTCCTTGGAATGTGCAAGAAATCTAAGATGTTGCCCCTGCCCTTGGAGAGCTCACAGCCTCACTGAGGAGATGGGACAAGGAGACCCTCGAAACCTCCAGGGAAGGGTTCAAGTAGCTGTACACCAAGTTCCAAAGTGCGTGGTGCAGACAGATTGCAATGCAAACTCACTGAGGAGTGGAGGAGTCAGGTCAGACATCATGGAGGAGGCTGAGAAAATCACCTCTGAGACCTCTCCAATGTCTTTGCACTCAGTGGGCTTCAGACACAGCAGCCTCCTTGCCCCTCCCCACACACCTCAGCCCGGCCCGCCCACTCCTGTGCCGCTCCTTCGCACACACCTGTCCAGTTCCCTGCCCCTCCTCCTTCAGAGTTTTTCTGAACTGTCACTTGATTACAGAACCTCTAACTCACTGTTTGCACCTTTCCATGCTCCATTTATCTCTAAGAACTAATCATAATCTAACCCATTCTGTTTGTCTTGCTTATTCGTTCATTGCCTGGATCCTTCCACTGAGGATGGAAGCCCCAAGAGGAATTTTTGTCACCTTTTGAAGCTCACCTGAGTTGAAGAATTTGTATAACACTAATTTGCATTGAAGAGTTCCTAGCACCTAGTAGGTGCCTAATAAGCATTAATTGAATGATGACTCTTTAAAGGATTTTCAAGGTCTGCCACATGGAGGAGTATAGAAAATCTTCCCAAAGTCTTAGGGGAGTGATCCCTAAAAACATAGAGAGCTGGACTATGAGACAACACCTGTCATGTAGGAGGTCCATTGAAACAATCCGATTGAAGGGGTGAGAAGAGGCGCAGTCAGCTGTTGGGACCAGCCTGGGGCCTCCCCTCAATCATTACACGGACTGTAGACCGCCTATGCGCAGAGGCCTGTGCTCAGAATCTTCCTGATTTCCTCCATGTCATCACTTCATTCCTTTCCCAGACTCCTGCCTCCACAGCCCACCACTGGTGGGCTCACCATGCACACCCACCAACAGCTAGGCATTGACGCTGGAGCAGGAAGTCACAAGGCGTGGAGTGGGATGGTGCAGGGCTGGCCCCAGGAACCTCTGGGCACCAGTCCACCTTCGAGGTTTGGAAGGTGAGCAAGGGGCAAGGCCCTCAGGTCCCAATCTTAGCTGACCTCATGACCTCAGGAAACGTATTTGGCTTCTTTATGCCACTTTCCTGGATGAGAAGACAATAATAGTCCCTGATTCAAAGCAGAGATTCTTAACCTGACATTCACATATAAACCTGTTTAGGTGGGCTGGGTAGACATGATACTAGATTAAACCCTAAAATTTGCCGGTTTTGTATGTCAAAGTGGTCAAATAGCAGTAGTTCCATGTGTTTCATTAAGAAAATGAGAAGCTATGACTTAGGTGATATTGTTGTTCAGGTGAGTGTGTATTTCAAGTATGGGACCAGTAGTTCATTAGCTCATTCTTTTACTCTACAATTGGGTTAAGCTCCCAGGAGATGATAACTACTAACATTTATAAGGCACTAGGCTGTGGAAAGTACTTTCGCTAAAACCATCTTATTTGATCCTAAAGTGGACGGTTACTGCCTGCCTTCATCTTAGAATCAACTAATGTATAGCAGGCACCTTCTAAGTTCAGGAATCAGTCAGCGAACTATGGCCCATGAGCCAAATCCACCCGCAGCCTCTTTCTGTACAGCCTGGAAGCTAAGAATGGGTTTTACATACTTGAAAGATTGTACACACAGACACACTCACATGCACCCAGAGGCGACAGTAACCGTGTGTAGCCCACAAAGACTGAAATATTTCCTATCAGGCCCGTCACAAAGTTAGCCAGGCCCTCCCTGTTCTAGATGTCCCGCACGGAGCCGGGCACTTCTAATATGCTCTCCCCACAGGGCGAGAGTGGGAAGGCCCTGAGGTTCAGACACTGGTTTTGGGTGTGGCCACAACTGTCAGTAGAGGGGAAGTAACTTGGAAAGCAAAGGTTCTGGTCTCTGTTCTGTTTTTCATACTTGCTGTGTAAACTGGGATAAGTTTCCTAAACTCTCCCAGGCCAGCAGCTTCTTCTGTCAGACAGGATATAGGAATGAAACTCTCTTTCACTATGAGTCCGTGAGTTCATCAGGACTAGCCCCAGGGTCCAGAAATAAGGACATGTATTCTAGTTTGAGAGCTGTTTAAAATCATGATGACCCAATTACTCTTCTCCTTCTTATAAATTTAAAAATAACTTTAAAGGGCTAAAAGGACATGAGGCCAGGTACAGGAAGGAATTGTGAGGACGAAGGGAACATGTGTCCCAGATAAGCACTCAAGGTGTGCTATCTCTGTTTTAGGTGACTAGTGTAGAATTCCCATTTGGAGGCCAGAATATTGTTTTTAAGCAGAAAGTAGTTTTCTGTGTTTGAGCATCTGAATACAAAAAGAAAAATATCGGTATATAGGCCAAATACAAAGAGGCGAGGGGGATCCAATTTTAAAAATGCCCATGGCAATGTAAAACTATAATTTCCAATGTGAACCAATTCATTGAGGCCTTAACATTCATTTGTCGGGAATGGAGGGGGCTGTAAAATCGGCCGTCAGAACCAAGTGGGGAGCGGCAGGCTGGAAAGGTCAGCCCCGACTAGGGATATGCAACTCCTCGACTTTGTTAAAATGATGGTATTCGACAGAAGTTACATCTGAGGTCAAGTGACCGCAATAACAGGGGACAAGGAGCGCTCTCAAATCATTCTCGGGGATGAAAATGACATGAAACTGACATAATATCTGAGGTGAGATGAAACTCAAATCCTCAGCAGCTGAACGCTTCACCTACTGATGGGCAGCCTGACCCTCACCAATCTCATAATCATACTTGTGTCAAGAGGGGAGCCGAGTCTCCAGTAACACAAGGCACAGCGCTGGCATTTGGGGGGAGGGAAGGCTTTGTCTCTGCTTCTGAGATGATGTTGTTAAAAACTTTCAATACTCAGCTTTAAACCTTTCAAATGAATGTCTTATTAGAAAAATTGGATTCCACCTACATGCATGGAATCTCTTCCCTTATGTATTTTTTCCTCACTCTGGGTATTTCCTGTCTAGCATTTTCAATAATAAAATGTATATTTAGTTTCATGACTATCTTGATGTTATTTAAAGATTCAACCCAGGTCCATTCAAAATGTAAGGATGATCTGTAATCTAGGTTAATCTTCTAGTTTCTAAACTACCTGGGGTTGGTGGGGGGAGGACGGAGCAGGGGAGAAGTAGAAGGGGTGAGTTGGGAGGAAGTTAATGATAAATTATAATCTCTTTGCCCCCAAATTACATGTATGAACGGAGGGTGTTCTGAAGACTGTTGAATCAATTAACCCATGATAAAGGACTCACAAAAGAAGGCCTAAGCTACATTTGAATTTAAAGCAAGTATTAAAAAGAAGAAATATTACATTCAATCAGCTGTTATAAAAAACTGCTTCATGCTCTATCATCTGCCCCGTAATTGCTCTAATAGGAGGTTCGGTCTGGTGGACTGTACTCCCATCTATCGGTGTGTTTAAAAGAAGTTTTGCTGTGTGTTTGTTTGTTTCCTGAGAAGAGAGAGGGTGAATCAAGGTGTAGTCATTTGCATAAACATCACCCGCTCTGCCTCCAAAACATACCCTGACCTCTTCCCTGCCAAGGCATGTAGGCGCCCCAAAGCCCATAAATACAGTTGTCAGCAAGGGGATGAATCAGCATGTATTTAAATCAGAGACAGCCATGAAAGACTGCATTAGTTCTGTTCCCAGGACCTGTCAAACCACAGAAGAGATTAAACATCTGACCCTGTTCATCCCCAACATTGCTCCACAAGAGACATTTCTGTCACTATTCCTGCCACTTGGCTTTCAAAGATGCCACAAAGCCTAGGGCGACCTCTGCTACATTTCAGTGTTGTTTATTGATTTCTGACCCAGTGCTTAATAGTTTTCCCAGTCCCCCTGAATGGCTTTTGTAAGCAATGTGGTTTGTACATCTCACCGATCAATACCTTTTATATTTACAATAAAATTGAAACTGCTTCTGCTGGGGGTGCAGCCCAGCATTTGTCATCCTTCAGCGAGGGAAAACTATGTCATTATCTGAATTAAAACATTTATTTCTGATTAAGAGAGTGTCCTATCTCATTAATTTTTCCCTTTCCAATAGAATGGGAATAGAACCCTATTGATTTTTGCACTTTTACACATCTCCACTGCTGGGAAGATAATTGAGAAGTTAGCCAGAATAAATGAAGTTTCAAGTCTAGTGGGCCAGCCAATACCTTCCAAATTCAAGGTGTTTTTATGAAGCTGGATTTTAATTTGTTGGCAAGCTGAAGCAGTGGGACTTATTCGACTGAGTAAATTGGATTAAGAGTAGAATCGGCTGGAAGCATGTCTTGGGGAATGCTGAGGCCCAGTTCCCCCTGGACAGCCAGAGCCTTGTTTTAGATTTATGCTAAGACAGCTTCCAAATTGCCCTCCTTCAAAACACCCACCTTGATTCAGGAAGTGTGGATCACTGACCCAAAAGCCTATTACCTCGTCTTTCCCTTCCTCATGCCCCTCGCCTCAAAAACAACCAAGATCTAATCAGAGGCTGAACTAGACCTTCAGATTGTTGGCACCAATTGATTACACTTTATTAGAATAATGGGACTAAATCCAAGCTTCATTAAAATGAATTCCCTCTGCTTGGAACCTTTCTTTCCAAAGACCTTTCAATTACAAGCCCTTATGGTACACATAGGGAATCCTGTTCACTTTGAAATTTTTCTCATTAGGAATTAACAGTCATTTGTTCTTATTTCCATATGTAAAGCCCAAGCCTTGTCTGCTCCTGGAAAGGACAGAAAATGCACTGGTCTCTAGGGTTAGAAGGACACAGGGGATGCAGATAATTTAAACCGTAGCTATCTTCGTTAATGTCTTAATTTGTTACCTTCTCTGTAATTTATTTGTCACTGGTCCATTACTTTTAACATTCACATTCACATCTATGTATCTTTAGTCCCTCCAGGAAAAACAGGGTTCATCCTTGCATTAAAGGAGAATGGAAACCAGGTTCAAAGTAGAGATCTTCCAGGTTACAGCCAAAGATTCTTCAAGGGGAAAAAATTTACTAAATGCCTTCCCTGGTGACCTGACAATAGAGACCAGTGGAGGGAAGAGAACATCTAGAAAGGAGGCTGAGAACTTAAGTTCACGTTTGGAACGCAGCAGTTTGAGGGGAATGCGGAAGATCATGTTTCCCCTTAGAAGTAAAATGAAGCAGTGAAAATTAAGGAAATTATTTCCACAGCAAAGATTTCTGACCTGGATTTATGTGACGTAAGTCAGCCTGAATTTGGCAGGCATACTCTTTGGTATAAATGTGTGTACACACACACACACACACACACACACACACACACACTACACACAAAACTGTGGCCAAAGGAAAAAATAGCCAAGAAAGCACTTCAAGAAGGTTTTAGTTACAAAAAAATAAAAAAAATAAAAAAATCAACACAGCAGATTAAAAATGCTGTGAAAGTGAAGAACTTAATTTCTGACTGCATTTTAATGCATGGTCCAAAGTACCAAAGTATGCAAAAGGTTGAATACATTCATCACAAACAGTTCTGTTTCCTCTCTTTACGCCAATGAGGAATTACAGGATTACCAATGACCTTCCTCCCAACGAGGCTCCGTAATTATGGTCATTTATTATACAACCGAGATGAATGGAGGGGATTTACATAGAATAAAAATATTATTTAACAGCTGCATTATTGATGTGTGAAGTGTAATTTTAATTTATTTAAATGCTATAAATATATTGGTAATGTATGCTTTTCAAATTAACCTTCTGAACCACGCACTGGCAAAACCTCAATTAATATTGTACTAAAATCTATTTTCTTATGTTGTGTGAAACTGTGTATGGCTAAAAATATGTACTGCTATGATGTCTTGGCATACTTTTTACCAGCATATTTTCCTTTTCTCCTTGATTCATTATTTCAATTTGAAATTGAATTTCAATGGGAATTCTTTAGAAAAATATAGCTTCTCTTAAATAAAGGATCCTTATTTAAGTTTGAAATTATTTTTACTATAAATTACAAATGCAATGATTTGAGGAAAAATTCTATATATTTATGTTCCTTTGGCAAACTGCAATATTTTTAAATATTTAGTATATTTCCAGTGAAATGATAAAATGAGAAGAATATTTAAGCCAACAGCTCTATCTAATTTACTTAGCATATTAGCATAATCCCAATAAGCCTGCAAAGAAGCCTCCGGTTATAATATTATGTTGAATTGCTTGGTGCCAAAAGCATATTGTATGTCTATAAGCAGAGATAGACTTATGTATTTTACTTCTGGGTTTATCTCTTTTGTATTCTGTCCATTTGCCCCTGGCTGTCATTATTCCATGCTCATCGACAGAAGAGTTATAGTTTGCAAAAACCTATCAGGTAGGCTGGACACTAGATAATTGAGGTGATGATCAGCCCCAGCAAAAGACAATTGATAGTGATAGTGTCAGAGGCTGCACCTAACAAGATCTGTACCCTCTGTCTCCTTTAGCCTTTTCTCTGGAATGGACCGAATATGGAATAACATGGATGTGGCTGATGAGCATTGGAGACGGGATGGCAGTGCATAATACTTCCTGGAAGTGCAATAGATAGGAAGGGGAGTCTTCTGACATGGAGGCAGGTTATTAAATAGAAGTGTGAACTATTAAGAGATGATCTTGACCCTCAGTACATTTTTATCAAAGTCAAAAAATACTTGACACCACTGAACAGCCTACCACAGGCACCAAGGGGAGAAATGCTTTATTATGGAAATGTGTACTCTCTTCTTCAAAAGGGAAGAACTCAGAATAAATGCGCTTCTAAATTTGTAACAGTTTCTAGGACTTCCAATAATTAACATCAGCTGTACATGAAATATACTCTGGAATGATATTTGTAAAGGAGATGGTTGACCAAACTTAATAAGAACTTCTTATATTAAAAATAAAATGTTAAATTATGTTTTAAAATAATGACGATTTTAAGTTGCTTTTATGCTAGCAAGATTTAACATGACTTTTCCAAAGAGGATTTTCAAATCCACTCTCAATTCTATTAAATGCAGTGATGCCTTGGGGGTGAAGGAGATTGTAGGGTGTATACAGAAGGCTGTAAATGCAGATTTTTCCACAGACTGTGAGGTGCCTCCTACATTTTTGGTAGGCAGTTATCCTGGCCTCCTAGGTTGTTTTCCTTATACCCTTCTCACCTGTTTTTACCTTTTTTTAAATTGAGGGACCATCACAATTCTTACACCCCCACATTTCCATCAGTGTCTATATAAGTCAAAATACTGCAGGTTGTAACGCCCTAATTGCAGGGACAAAACCTACCAGCGCCCACTGACAATGGACTTAGGCCAGAAAGGATGAAGAAAGTCCCAGTTTTGCATGGCTATTAAACACCCTATAGTCTATATAAAAATATGCCAAGTTGAGGCTTAATAGTAATAAAACAGTATGGGTAATGCCCTCGATCCTGGCTGAATGAGCAATGCCCCCTGATTGGGTAATTGACAAACTACATACTGTAACACACTCCGGAATAGCCCTGCTTTTTCATTATGTTGAACAATAGGTTAACTAGATAACTCTGCACTTGGCAAAATTACTTTCCACTGACTTCAAACCATCTCCTTTTCTCCTCAAGCTACTGCTCCCTGTGATATTTCGGCATTCTTCTCCCCAGCAGTGCACTTCCAAAGCCAGTTATATGCTAGCTCAGTGGTACTCAGATTCTTTCTGTTTTACCTTTCCCCAGGGTCAATTGCCTTTGGGAGGGAACCAATAGAGATTAACAAGGAAGATATACTGCCTGATTCATGGCATTTAGAGAGGCTGGCAAATGCACACTGGCTCCTCTGGGATTGATGCTGTTTCAATCAGGCCTGCCTGCAATTAGAAAATAATTCCCAGTTCTGAAAATGTAGTCCTTTTAGAGAAAATGCAAGCAAAAGATGTATCTTTAAAGACTTGGTGATGTCAGTCACTTTTTTTAATGCTTATAGATCAGGTCATACCGTCCACTGGACCTACGCATTTGGAGCTTATGCAAGAATTTCCAAAGCATTTCTTTTCCGCCTTCCCATCAGCATGAGTCAGCATGGCCGGCAATATTAAACAAAGCTCCGAGGCCTCCCTGTCACTCCCCCTGTGCAGTTGGGGAGGTGAGGCCTGTTCACTTAATGCAGGATATTGATTGATTTATAACAAAGTGATAGATATAACTATTGTCATTGGAATTACACTGAGTTATAGCGACATGGTTTTCTGTTCTACAAGCCACTCCCCATATGTACCATAACTCAAACCCTGAATGACAATAATACTATCTATGAAATTTATATTCATGATTATAAATTAATTCTTTTTTTTTTTTTTTTTTTTGCTGGACCACCAGCAGCATGGACTTGTAATTTCCAAACAGCATTTATGGCATTAACTTGGGAATACTATCCATCAAGTCTGATGACAAATGGGGAAGATGATGGTCTTGCCCGCCTCTGGCTCAAGCAGCCAGCAGTGCAGGAGAGGAGAGGGAATGCTGTAACGGAGAAGCGGGGTGAGTGGCCGGCCCCCTCTGCCGCTTGCCTCATGGACAATGACGACAATGAACTGTGGGAGAAAACTTGCCACTTCAGAAAGAGAGGAGGGATTCACCAGTGACTTTTTGCAGAAATAATCTAGATCCTGCTGATAATAACAATAGCTGCTATTGATGGGGACCCTACTACAATCCACATGCTCTGTATCTCAAATCCTGCCTAGGATCCAGCAAGGTGGGTATTGTTGTACCCATTTTATAGATAAAAAGACTGAGGGGCAAAGGGGCTGAGCAGTTTGCCAGAGATTATAGCACTAGAGGGTGAAGATTTAAATCCATGCCCATTTAACTTCAAAAAGCCAGGAGTTTCCACACATACAGCCTTTCAGATTGGATTTCCCAAGTACTGCCATAGAGGGTGACCGCTGCCACCAACAAAAAGCATCTTGATTTGTTTAAAGGAAAATGTCATCATTCTAAATAACTGGGACCTCTAACAAAATATCATCTTAATCAGAGTTTAGCTGAGCAGCTATTAAGCAGTCTAGGTCTGCGTCAGACTAAACTGGGTTCAAATCCTGAGGTTGCTACTTATAGCAAGTCATTAACCTGGCTGAGGTTCGGTAGCCAGTCCTGAATAAAAATTGGAGTAGGGGAATGTTAGATTGTAAACACCAGGTGAGAATGCTAATTTTAATGAGAAGGAATATGTTTACACAGGCCTACATGACAAAAATCAATGTCCGCTGACCATACAGGTGGACTCTCCCATGAACTCTTGATCCTCATTCAAAGTCTGAAATCCCACACTGCCCTTTGCCCTTAAGGCTTTGAAGGAGGCTATTGGGGGTGAGGGGCAGGTGGGGAGAGGGTCGAGATGGGGACATGGACACAGCAACCCCAACACCCTTTCCTAAGGCTCTTGTCACATTGCTGGGCATCCCTCCTAAGGGAAACTTTTTCTCAGTGACAATCAAACACTAACTCCCTCTCTACCTTCCCTCCCAATCGGAATGTGCAAATGAAACCCATAAGTCTGACAAGTCTTTCTTTGACCAGGAAGTTTAACACTATTGGATTATGAAGTAAAAACCTGAAGATAAGTACAGAGAGCAGTCCAGGGCCAGAGCCCAGCTTACTCTGTTGGAACAGGGTTGACAAAGCGTAGCAGAGTGAGGATCCTGCAAGTAAGTGGGGGGAATGGAATGGGACCACTGAGATCACAGAGTCCTCCTCACTCACAGGGAGAGAGGCAAGCCTGCAACACCCCCCACCCTCCTCCCCGTCTTGCCCCAGGCTCAGCCCTGTAGCCCTCTCTCTCAAATCCTCAGTGCTCAGCCTTCTTCATATCAGGCAACCCCCCTGTCTTTCTAGCCCAGAGAAGACATTCAATAAGTGAGGTTGATTTGAAGCCCAGCTCCTATCCACAAAGACAAATAAAAAGGGAGGCCCAATTGTTCTCACTTCCCGTTCAGTTTTAGAATGCCTTATTTCATTCTTTCTAGAATTTATTTAATTCTGGCAACATCACCTCCAACATGCCACTGAACACGTCGAAGCTTCGGGATCTTTCCTTGGGTGTAACCTCTCCCAGCTATGAACTTGCTCTCTTCTCCAGATTTTTCTTTTATCTCAACTTCTTCTGTTTGCTGTTTGTTGGTTTGTTTCTTCTGTTATGAAAGTTTTCCCAATCTTCATTCATTCATTCAGTGAATGTTATCATTTCCCTGCTTAAAACTCATTAGCTTTTCAATAAGCTCAGAATATACATAAACCTTCACATGGCCTATGAGCAGGGTGACCTTACCGTTTACCATCCAAACTGGGAAACCCTGAGGGTGAAAGTTGTGCTGTTACTACCAACGCCAGGACAATAGGTGTCAGTCACAACTGTCCTTGGTAAACTCCTCCTAAAGGGCCCTGATCACCTGGCCCCCTCTGGTCCTGGCCCTCCCATGCCCCTCTCTTTTGCTCATTGTACATCTGTCCTCTTTTTGTTCCTTCAGGAGGTCTAGCTCTTGGTCTCAGTCTCCTTCCCACCTCCTACCCACGGTCCTTTAGGTCCTCCCAATGTCTTCCTAAACCTCCAGTTGCTAGCAGCTCCCGCATTCTCAACAACCCCGCACTCCCTTCCCCACCGCTTTCCTCCATAGCACCTGCCCCAGTTCACAACTATGTCAGTGCTCAGGGGTGTGTGTGCCAGCAAGTCTTCGTATGTTCTTGGCACTTCTGAATTACTCCCTGCACTTGGCACAGGCTCAGGGATGCTCAGTAAATATTGGTGAAATGTTTGTTTCCATCCATCCATCAATCTAGCAAAGATTTTTTAAGCTCCTACTATGTGCCGCATTCTGTAGTAGACATTGGAAATACTGAAATAACGAAACAGGAATTCAGTCAAGGGCGATCAACAGACGCACACAGAAAAGCATTACGAAACGATGTCAACAGGCTTCACCTTGAAAGAGCACCAGGGGAGGAGCAGGGAGAAGAGAGGGCTTCACCTCTCTGAGGGGCTGTCCCAGAGCCCAGAGGCTGAGCTCACTGGGCGGGTGGAGTTGTCAAGGAGAGAGAAGGTGGAGGTGGCCGCATGTGCAAAGAGAAGAGCGCTATGGGAGAACCGATGAGGGCAGTGGTGGGCACACACGTTGGGGTGGGCATCTGGAGAGCTAACTGGGCGGTGTCCAGCGACACTCCTCCAGGCAAGGAGTGAGGAAGCACCCGGTCAGCTTCCTGCTACAGGCTGACCCTGCCCGCCCCCCGCCCCCCACAACAAGGGGATGCTCAGGGTCATCTTCTTTATTCCTCCCCTTCTCCCTGGCAGGCCCTCTCTAACTCACAACCAGATGGCCTCCCTTCGCCAGGAGGTAGCTTTTCTTTCAGGTTCCCAGTGGCGCGGACGCCGTCTGTTCAATCTGGAAGTGGCCCACCGTCTGGGCACCGTGCTGTCAGAGGCCTTCTGGGCAGGGCTCAGACGCAGGCCTGCCCCGGCTCCCACCGTGGGAAGCGGCCTCACACCTGGTAAGCCCCCCATGCGGGGACACCAGTTCCTCGGAAAGGCGTCGGCCGGGTTGTGAGCCCGCGGAGATGCGGCCCTTAGGGAGTGGGGCGAAGGGTTGGGGAGCCCGCGGGTCCGCGGCCCCCGCAGCGAGGCCGCTGCGGGCTGCGACCCTGCAAGCGGCTGCAGGGCGGCGGCTGGGGGCCCGCGGGCCGCTCTCCTGGGCTACCTTCTTGGAGGGGATTAGGGGGAGTAAGAAGGCAGCGTGAAGCCTGGGCCTCATTCGACTCTGCCGCCTGCGGCCCCACAGAAACACCAGGGATCCCGAGACCCCCTTCCCACCCTCGGCGAGCCCTTCCACCGCGCCGCGGAGACTCCGCCCGGAAGATGATGCGGGGCGGGAGGGGGTGGTCATCTACAAAACAAAGACCTGGGCGGGGGTGGGGGGAAGGGGAGGGGAGGGCGGAGGGCCAAACCTAGGAGAACTCGTCCTCCTTTGGCCCAAGGAGGCGGCATTTTCGTTTAACAAAAGGCTCTCTGGGCGAGAGAGTGCGGGTTAGCGGTGTGGTGTGGGACCCTGGCGTCCCGAGGGGTCCTCACGCCGCCGCAGCTCCCAGCCTGTTTGCCCGCAAAGGCTCTGACCCGCAGAGGTGAAAAAGGGCAATGGCCTAAATGGGCCCCTCTCTGCGGGAGGCCGCTCTGTTAGAGCGATAGTAACAACAGCCCCATTTTGTCGGCAGAACCATATATCCTTTCTAATGCTGACAACTGAGGCTCTGAACTGGCGAATAGAATGGCCAGATTTCAAATCCAGGGCCATCTGGACGGCATGCCCTATTCACTGTGTGACACATCTTCCTTTCCCTGAGAAGAACAGGGGAAAGGCTGGAGACCGTTTGGTGGCCTCGTTAGGGGTTACTGCCTTCGACAGCCTATGGCCACAGGAGCTGCCCCAGCTCTGCCGTACAGGTGTGCAGGAGTACAGATGTGCAGGAGTACAGGTGTGCAGGAGTACAGGTGTGCAGGAGTACAGGTGTGCAGGACTGGCTGCTGGGAGAATGTGGGGCTTGGTACTCCACTTCAGGCAAGACTAGTGTCAGCTGTCATTGTACAGTGTCAGCTGTAAAATCAGGACAATACCTGCCCCACCTGTCATGGGACTAATAATTGAAAGAGAATGAGCGAGTTTACAAACTATGATTCCTGGAACCCAGGATGGAGTTTCTAAAACTACAGTGAGCTTAACCAGTGGGCTGGTTAAATGCAGGTTCCCAGGCCTTGGCTCGGAGATTATGAATTAGTGGGTGAGTAGAAGGCCAAGGAATCTGCATGTTACCCAGTGTCCCTGGTGATTCTGTGGCTGATGAGAGGGAGCCCTGGCCTGGTGGGACTGCCATGCCTCCAGGTGAGTGCCGGTGGGCCCGGAGGAGAGAGTGCGCACGCCCAGGATCCAGAGGCCCCCCAGCCTGGCTTCACCCAGAATACTCTGCTTTGATGTTTTCTATAAACAGGGTTTTCAGTGAGATTCCACTTGAAGGAGAATTACATGACTTAAACACTAAAATTTAAAAAAATTTTAAAGATTGCAATGCACCACCACACGTGAAAATGCTTTGGGTAAGTTAAAGGCACTCTCTAGAGATGAGCAATTTCAGCCCATCCCTGACCATCTGAAACCCTCAGGGAATGAATCATTCTGGAGAGCCTAATTTTCCAGATAGCATTAAAACTTTTTATTAAATGTTAATCGTCTTGCAGAGAATATGTTACACTCTTCCCTGCCTTTTAAAACAGAGAATGAAGAACATAATTTAACTGTTGTTTGAAAACTCAGGACTACCAATTAGATAATGTGTGGGCATCCCAGAGGATGTGGGGCCATCCCAAAGGTTAGTCCTGCCAAGCTTGATGGGGAAAGTAGATCCATTTGATTCCAGATTCCACTCTCGGGCTCCTTGACATTGGCCGTGGTTTATGCAACATCAAGTGAAGGCATCACAACAAAATGAAAACAGGAAGGCACCAGGCACCCACAACAATGAGCTCTAGGCTCCCCTCTACCATATGTGAGCCAGGGGATCCAGAGTAAGTCCCTTTGCATGGGCCTCAGTTTCTTTACCTGTAAGATAAGAAAGAGGTCAGACCAAGCAATCTCCAGTCAGTAACCAGTCTCTGCAGCAGGGGTTGCAAACTCCACTGCCTTCGGGGGTCAAGCCAGTGAGGCTGGTGGGAACAGGAGAGCAAATGCCTGGCTAAAGTCATGGCCAAGCACAGCATCAGCAGACTTGTGACATGAGAGTGAAGGCCCATTGCTATCAATTCTTCAAGAAAAGCTGAACATCTGGATTTTTCACATCTGTGAAATTTCTGAATTTCTTAAATGTTGGTACCTGTGTTAGACAGGGTGGGCTAGCGCCCTTCCTCTCCATCCCACTCTTCACTTGGGAGACCTCCTGTCCTTCAGAGACTAGAAAGTGAAACACTACACTTCCTATTTCTTTAGTTGGGGTCTGGGATGTGAACTAGGTTGTGTCGATAAGATTCAGTCTTAGTTTTGAAAAGCAAAGGAGGCAGACGCTGTCTTCCGAAGCACAGGTGAAATAGAATTCATCTGCAGTCACCTTTGGGCCTGAGTTCTCTGCTGGCTCTAACACTTGTTAGACAGCAGAGTAACAGCTGCCAGGGTGGACAGCCCGGGTTGGCTGACCCAAAGGGGAGAAACAGCCAAATGGCCATCTACACTCCCCGGGGCTTTCTCTTCAAAGGTCCCCCGCTCCCCCTCCTCCATTCCCCTCCTCTACTCCCCAGGGACCTGCTCAGCAGAGAATACAAGGCTCTGGCATTCTCATCTGGATGCAATTCTCCAGCTTTCTTCCACTAACAGGATTAAGGACACACTCCTCTATTTTCCAAGGGAGGGCAGAGTTTGCTATTCTTCAGGCCGGGTCCTGCCAGGACGGGTGGCATGCTGAGCCCCGCTGCTTCCCTCCCTCTCTCTCAGCGTGTTCCAAAGTGAGCAGCTGGGCTTCTTAACAGGGGTTCAAGTTTCCAACTCTGTTACTCCTGAGCTGCCCAAACTGGATTTTTATCTGCCTAAGTGGTATGTGGGTGGGGAGGATTTAGGGACATTTGAAGGGACCACCCATTTCACACATATTAATAGCACTTACTTACCAAGGAGCTACTTGACATCATTTCTAACCCTCACAACAGCCCTGAGGGGCAGACATCACTGCCCCCCTTTTATAGGTGAGTGAACTGAGGCTCGCAAAGGCTAGTGACTTCCCCAGGGTGTCACAGATAGTAGGTGGCAGCACCAGAATTCCAAAGCACTTTCATTTATCCTCGATGAAGCAGGGTGCGGGTTACTCTTGAACACAGAGCAGCCTTTTTTTCCAGGTTGCCCAGACACCTGGGCAGGCCTGCCAGTGCTTAGATAATGTGATCCTGCCTCCTGGTGGTCAGGTCTCCGGCACAGCTCCTCACAGGCCAGCGATTAGGCCTTTGCCTCTCCTGCTGCCTGTGGGGCCCTGGCAGCTGATTATTTCAAGAAGTGGGCTTGGCCACTCTGGGACGGTCAGGCCTGGGAACGAGTGAAATCAGCTGGCTCCCGTTCTCAGGCCCTCTCACCTCTCTCAGGGGAGGGCAGGAGAGCCCGGGGCCTAGCCCTTCTCAGTAGTGGTCAGACAGAACAGAGCGTTCATTGATTCCCCTCCCATGTGCAGGGCACCTGTTAAACCTTTTACATCTATTGCCTCTGTTCCCACTCTGTCCCCTGGTGGTGATTACCCACTATTCCTTAGGATTCAGCCTCCAGAACTGGACGTGAGAAATCGTTCCAGGAGACACGTTGGAAGGTGGTGCTGAGGACACCAAACATCTAAACAGTGTAGTCACTTTGGGACGTTTCCTTTAACAATTATACATGTCACACCTATTACGCAGGGGTGGGCAGAGTAGGCTTACAGTTGTGAATACAGAAACGGAGTTCTCTCTTGTATTATTTATTAATTATCGTATTATTTATTTTTATTATAACTGTAAGCCTCCTATTGCCCACCCCATATATATTATAAACAGTCCATTTTAAAGCTTCTGGCCATTTTTCCTAATTCAGCAAAATTTAAATTATTTGTCTAAATCTGAAAAAAATATTAACACCGTCCCAAGAACAGCTGCTCCTTAGGCCCTCCTCTGATCATGGGAGCGCCCGCGCTGCGCCCACAGCACCTGACGCCCTTCTCCCAGAGGCCTGTGCTTCCCACACTCTGTCGTGCCAATTAGCTAAACAAAAAGTTTGTCTCTCCCTCTCCTGAAAACGCACATTTCCCTGTTCTGAGCACGTGTGTTGTTAGATGATGTGGGTCTCAGCGGGCGCTCCTCCAGCCCCCGGTGACTTTGAGTGGCAGCAACATTCTCTGCTGAGAGGGAAGAATTCCTGCAAGGCCAGGCCACCTGCTACCTTTTCCTCTGCAAGGATCGCAGCAGCACAGAAGTCCTGATTCTTTAAATAATATGTATATATATTGCGCCCTGGCTGGTGTAGCTCAGTGTATTGAGCGCGGGCTGGGAACCAAAGGGTCCCGGTTCGATTCCCAGTCGGGGCACATGCCTGGGTTGCAGGCCAGGTCCCCAGTGGGGGCCATGTGAGAGGCAACCATACATTGCTGTTTCTCCCTCTCTTTCTCCCTCCCTTCCCCTCTCTCTAAAAATAAATAAATAAAATCTTTAAAAAATATATGTATATATATTAATTCTAGTGGCTCCATGGTAAACCATTAATTTGAATATCCCTTCCCACTCTAAAATGTATATGACTAAAACATAGAAAAAAAATTACTCTGTGACACTTTTGACTCTTTATTTAAGAGTATATCCTATTCTATTCCCTTGAAATACATTTTCTCTTCCAAGCCTAGCTAACTCATACCCATGCTTTGGGGTTCCACTCAGGTATTACCTCCTCCAGAAAGCCCTCCCTGACTGCTGCAGGTAGGTCGTGTCCCTTCCCATCCTGTCTGGGATTGGGCATCACAGGGACTTGCTGAGAAAAGCCAAATGGTGTGTTAAGGTGAAAGTATATACATGCATTACACATACAATTCAAGAAGAATCAAAACTTGAGGTAAGTACCTTCTGATTTTAGGGGATGCTATAGTTCATACAGATGAGCATCAGAACCTGAAAGCCAATTAAATGTTTTATTATACTTAATAGTTGTAGTTCCCTTTCTAAAAATTGGCATTCTGATAACACTATCAAGAACCATATTGAAAAATTTACTTGCTCAAGGGACCACAAATAAATACATGCTTAAATGAAACTAAAGAAATTTAATTAAGTGTATGAACAGTTATACTAAATGATTTCTCCAGAAAGCCAATGGGAAATTATACTTAACAAATAGCTACAGAATAAGGTCTGTTGTTGAGAGGTTATTAACCTAATCAGATAATCAAATTTCACCACGAACCGTAGCCATCTGATTTGCCCATGTCAAAATAAAACCATTGTTAGCCCTTCCTAATGAAATCAGAATGGGGAGGAGGGGCCAGCTGGTCCAGAACAATTTCTTTCTTTCACAACAAGGCTTCCAAAATTTTTTTTCTTTCCCTAATTCCAAAACCAAGAGTTTACCATTATTCAGTGAAGCTCTGAAATTATCCAGCTTTAAAAAAACAAACAAACAAAAAAGAAAAACAGATTAAATTGGAAATGAAACTCACAGGTGTTTTCACAGAAGTCATCGGCAAAGGGGGAAATAAACAAACAGGTCTTGCTCTCAAAATTTGGTGAGGCAGACTCGTTCCAAGGCTGAGGTGTTCCTTGCCAGTTTGAAACCCAAGGTGCATTTTTATAGGCCAGACCCGAAGCCCTGAAACACCGCGACCCACAGAGTAATGGAAATGCTGACGCAACCTTCACTTCAGCAGCAGGAATGGTGCCACTATAATTTATGGAGAACACATTTTGGTTTTGTCAGGTTTTTAAACATAGACTGTTATAAATTTGAAGGAGGACTGTCTTGTTAAAGCTTCAAATGGCGTGTGTTAGTATCGCTTATGCATCGTGTCCTGGATTTGGAATGGCGTTTGTAGAACACAGTTTATCCCGACAGCAAAAGAGGACCCTGGATCCTGTTTTGTTTTCAAAACAATATTCACCGGTTAAAAGCATCATGGCCATCATCCTCCTGATCACGACCAGCTAAAAGATGCTAGAAAAGGTATCCATCCTCAGACAGGGTTCCTTGCCTTTCTTTCTTTACCGATGCATTCATTATTCAACACGTATTTACTGGGGATGTTCAGTGTCCTGTCTTAGGCAATGAGATAACACGATTTTGATGCCATCTCTGCTGTCTAGGATCTTATATTTTATAGAAAGAAAGAACTGTTTAAAATACTGTATGTAGATATTAGATGTACATGTGTGTAGATGTTATATATGTGTATACAGATATTTGTGTGTGTAGTTTTTAAACCACACATCATCCTTAATCAAAGTGGAGAGAAGTCCTCTGGGCAACTCCCATTGGGAGAAGGGGCCCAACAACAGGTGAGGAGCCCCACGTCTGTGCAAGGCCTTGAGAGGAGAGGCAGGAAGTGTAAGAGGTTAATCTTAGAGGTCTGGGTGGTGAGCATAGATTCTGGAATTGATTTCTTTAGGGGAAGGAGTAGATTAGTGGGAACCCTGAGTACCAACTTGTTTTTCTCTCTATCATGCCTTTGCTGTACTATGATGGCCTTTGTACAAAGGAGTAACTTTGTGATTTACTCTGAAAGGATTCGCTCATGATGGTCCTTCTCGTCGTGAGGTTTTCTTTGAGGCAATTGTCATTATGCCACAGTTTCACACAGGTAGAAATTGTGATAAGCGTAAGTATAAAGAGAGCAAACTCACCTCTCTACTCCATCACTGTCTAAAGATGTGATCTTTAAGTCCGGATTTGTGAAATGGAGATAAACCAACGCTATCCCTGTCATGTGTGTGGCTGTCACAACAGTCTCAGTGAGGATCAATGGGGAGCAAAGTCCATGGCTCCATCTGTCCAGTTAAGGAAGGGCAGAAAAGTGGAGGGAGGAGTAGAGGGAGAAGAACCAGAACACTTTAAAAAGATGCCTCTGGCCCTGGCTGGTGTAGCTCAGTGGATTGAGCGCGGGCTGCGAACCAAAAGGTCACCAGTTCGATTCCCAGTCAGGGCATATGCCTGGGTTGCCGGCCAGGTCCCCAGTGGGGGCCATGTGAGAGGCAACCACACATTGATGTTTCTCTCCCTCTCTTTTTCCTTCCCTTCTGTCTAAAAATAAATAAATAAAATCTTTTAAAAAAATAATAAAAAGATGCCTCTGAGAATTATTCTAAGTGAAATAGAGAAAGACAAATACCACATAATTTCCCTTCTATGTGGAATCTAAAGAACAAAATAAATGCAGAGAACAGACCAATGGTTGACAGAGGGGGTGGGGTTGGGGCATTGGGTGAAAGAATTGAAGGGATTTGGAAGTCCAGAGTGGTTGTAACGATGTAGCCATGGGGATATAAAGTACAGCATAGGGAATAGAGTCAGTAATACTGTAATAACTTTGTGTGGTGCCAGGTGGGTGCTGGAAATACCGAGAGGAACCCTGTAAAGTATACGATTGTCTAACCACTATACTATGCACCCGAAACTAATACAAAATAATATTGAATATAAACTGTGATTGCAAAATAAAATTAAAAGAAGACAAAAAAATCTTTCAGCCATAAAAGACATAAAAAGACAAAAAATAGAAATCATTGCACATATAGTGAAAAAAAGATGCCTGTGCAGGACCTGTGATACTCCTTCTGGGGGGAGTATCACGCTGCCACGGATGTGACGATTATAAAGGTGACACTAATAGCCAACACTTACAGCACACTCACTAAGCGATGTGCTTTCCCCCCTTCATTTCACTTGATTGTCATGACAATTTTTTATTAGATGAGGAAACTAAACCTTAAGCCTAGGGCAACTTGCCAAGGTGAGAAGACCATAAATTCTGGGACAGTCTCACTTTGTGCCTGGTGTCTTGGGTTAATTATGAACAGTGTCCCTTTTCACTGTCATATGTGTTCCCATTTGGGACATGAGTTATGTGGCTATTCAGGGTCACACAGTTATAGGTGGCAGAATCAGGATTTTGGTCCCTATAGATTGACTACAAACCTACACTCTTAACCACTATGCTATAAGTATGTTTGTTACAAAAATTTGTGGGGAAAAAAAAGAGAGTGCAAAATGGTATGCATATTATCATAATTGTTTTTAAAGCATCCTGTGCATAGAACAAACTCTGGAAGGAAATGCATGAGTGATTAGGTGTGGGTGGAGAGAATATAGTAGATTTAAAATAGTTCTTTCTACTTCACATGTTTTGTATTTTCTTTAATTAGAATGTATGACTTTTATTTTTTAAATAATATTTTTAAAAATGCAGGCATTAAAAGTATCTCACATAGTATTTCATGAAAAAGTATTATTTTATATTTTAGATACTATCAAAAATTAAATACAATGAGCCAAAAAGAAATAAAGAAGGAGAGTGAGGAAGAGAAAAAAGACAGAGAGAAAAAGGAGAGGCCCTTAGGGTCTCACCACCTCACTGGCTACAATGTGGCTTTGACCTTGTTTCCTCAGAAGCCCCCAGAGGGTCAAATCGAAGGGAGAACACAGTGTGATGGTTACAAACACATGCTTTGCAGCCATAAAAGACACTTTAGTGTCAAGTGGGGAGATTTTAACATGGACTGAATATTAGATGATGTTGTGGAGTTGCTGTCAATTTGCTAAAAACTTCAGCTAGGATAGCGGTATTGTCATTGCGGGGCATGTGAAAGAATGTCCCCCCTCCTGGGAGGGGCATGCTGAAATATTTAAGGGTGAAGTGCTATCATCATCTCCACAACTTACATTCAACTGTTTTAGGGGGTGGGAAGGGTGTGTGTGTGTGTGTGTGTGTGTGTGTGTGTGTGTGTAAAGAGGAAGAGAGAAAATGTGGCAAAATGTTAACACTGCTTCAGCTACTTGGAGGGGATGTGGATGTTCATTATACTATATCTGGAATTTTTTGTATGTTTGGAAATTTTCAGAATAGAAGTTGAGTTGCAGTTTTAAAAAATCCTCTGAAATAATAAAACAAGATAAAAAAAGTATGTATTAAAATAATAAAGAATCCAGGTTTTAGAGCTAGAGATTTCAATTTTAGTTGTACAGCTTAAGTGCTTTATTATCCTGGACAAGGCTTTCTAAGTCTCAGTTTCTTCATCTGTAAAATGGTGACGATGACAACAACCTTGTGGGTGTTCGAACAGGGCTAACAAATCATGCACGTACAGCATCTGTCACCGTGCCTGTCCCACAGCTCCTATGAGCAGAAAAAACAATCTAATCGAGTGACACAAAACAAGAGCCTTGTAAAGTGTCTGGAGAGCTTTGAGGAATTTAAAACAAATACAAGTTTTTTCTTCCAAGCTATGTTTTCCATGTAAACACAACTAAGCTGGATATTACATTGAACACTCTAATAACTAGCAATTGGAACGAAGTGGAGTCATGAATCAAGTGGATAATGGTGTTCACCAGCTTTGACCAAATCTACTCAGCCACAGGTGGTTTCTGTTGTATTTGTTTCAGTTTGTGGTGTTTTGTTTCAGTCTGCTTTCTCTACCTCTGGCCCAGGGTTCAAGTGAAGGGCAAAGGAGCTCAGGTTCAGCCCCTGCGGGGGTTCTGCTGGGCAGCCAGGGCAGCCAGGGCACTCACCAATGGATGGTAAACTGTGATGTCTCCTACACGAGTATGCTAGCAAAACAGAACACGATACAAGCTCAGTGACGCTGGTAATGATTGTTGCGATACTAAAAAATAAAGAGAGTACTTACTATGTACGCCTGTGCAGAGATGACTATGACAAAGTTTCTGCCCAGAATTAAGTGGTGAAAGGGGTTGACATGTAAATAGTTTATGATTATGATATATTTGCCCAGTACTTTATAGTTTATAGACCATTTTCTCCACATAGCTTCACTCAACTAACCGTCAAGGGGGAGCATCATGATGGGAAAGTAGATGTCTCACTGAACCCCTTGTTTTACTCCACAGGGCGGTGCCATGGCATGCACACTGGGTAGGGGGAGACTGAGTTCTGCTCTCACAGCCTCGTTCGTGTACTGGCACCTATGGCTTATTAACCTTTGTATCCTAATTTCCTGTAAGGAGCCCAGAATACAGTAGCTACTCAATTAATGCTTGTTGAAGAAAGGAGAGTAGGAAAGGAGGAAGGAGGGAAAAAAGAAGGAGAGGAAGGAAGGGCAGGAGGAAAAAGAAAGAAGAAAAGAGATTCACTCAAACTCTGAGAATTTATCAAGCCCCTCCCATGTCCCTAAGATGTGTGAAGCATTATGGGAAATGCCAAAGAGGCCTAGGAGACAAGTCTCTGTCCACAAAGACTTCCAAGTTAATGTTAGCCAAATATTTTAAGACGATGTATAAAACTTACTTTTAAGTAAGAACAAATCTAAAGAAAAATGTATTTATTACAAATTAAAGTTGTAATTACAAGGAAATATAATTTGCAATTTAATTTATTGCAAGTTCACAAGCGTGACTACTTTTAATCTGTAGCATTGCCAAATTGAACTAAGGTTCAGTTGGCAAAGTATGCTCCAAATAAAAATTCCAATGAAAAATCTCAGTGAACTGAAAATCCCCTTTAAACAGGCGCTCCAATGCCAGCATTACAATTTCACTTACATATTCAACAGCTGTCTCTCTTCATTACAAATAATAAACTAGCATCTCTTTTAAATATACAGGTATTGAGTTATAAATGCATAAATTAACCGTGACTCAAGTAAAGAAGAAAAATCTATTTAAATCTGCATTAATCTTTTATTGGCTTTTCCACTTGTCATAAACAGTTTGTAACCAGATATATATCATCATACTAAACATCACGTAAAACCTCTCACTCAATAATCCAATTGATATCCAGGTAATATATCCAGTGGCAACAGTTCTCAAATGGGCCATTTTATAACCTAGGCAAAGGTTAATCATCCTTAGCTTAAGTGTGATCTTAACTGAACTCCTGCTGCTTACTAGTGAATTTCAAACAACATCCTGTTTTATGGCTAGTTAATTATTCTTTACTAACATTAACGCATCCCAGAACTGGGACCATCAAACAATATGCTGAAAGAGATGTCAGTTATCTTTTATTGTGGTTGGACTTTTTTTTCACACTTAAAAAATTTTTGTTTGTCCTGCTTCTGAATATTTAAATTTTATCTGTCCTTTACCAGGCATTTATTTATCTATGCTCTTCCCTTAATGTCCAAATGGATTAACATGTGCCTCTAAAATATATAAGCAAGCTTACCAAATAAATTAGGAAATTAAAAAATGAAAGAGCCCAGAGTGAACTTAATACTCTAAATGCCCTCCAGGGACTCCTGAATGTTTATTTGAAGTTAAACCACAAGTTTGGCTCTAACCCTTCTAGCAACCAATACAACCAGGGGAATATCATTCATTTATTCATTCACTTACATGATAATATTTACTTAACATATTGTTGTTGGACACTGATTTACAGCATAGGATAAAAAGAGACTCGGTTTTTCCCCTTGGAGAACTTTCCATCCAGCTATGCAGATCAATCCAGTTACACATATATGGTAATAAGTGATGAAAATGTCAGTAGCCTCAGCCTGAGACTCTTCTTTTGCAGTCCCCACTTCCTTCTACTGATGGTCTGTGATCGCAGAAGTTCCTCACAGCTGTTTTGGACTGCGAAGTGATCTTGAAGATGAAAGGTAGGTACTGAGGATGGCAAAGGAGAAACATGAAAATCCAGATGGCACTTTGGAGATACCCGATGGACCCCCAACTCCCCATCCTGGTCTTCTACGCCAAAGAGATATACCCGTATTTTGCCATGTATAATGCTCACTTTTTTGCCCAAATTTCTGAGGGAAAAATAAGAATGTGCATTATACATGGGTAGTACTAATTCTGTATCTATATAAATGTTTTTATTTTTAATTTTTTTTGGAGTTACATGAGCATTTTCAATTTTTAAAAATATATAATCTTTATTATATTTTTTCATTTCCATTTAGTCCCTTATACCTCCTCCCTCCAGCGATCACCACACTGTTGTCCATGTCCATGAGTCTTTTTTCCTCTCCTTCCACTAGCTGTTATCTGTTTTCCATCTATGAGTCTGTCTCTATTTTGCTTGCTAGTTCCATTTCTTTTATTTATTTATGCTAATGCATTAAAAATGTAACTCTAGAAAGCAATAATGATATCCATATGCAAAATAATACCCTGGAATAGGATCATCAGTTTTATATATAAATAATAATTGAATTAAAAAATTAAAATGAAAGTTCTTTTTCCTGAAAGTTTGGGTCAAAAACATGGGTGCACATTATACATGGCAAAATACGGTAAGTGCCTCTTGTTTAATCCACTTGTTCTTTGAGTTCCACAATTGTGTGTAGTTGAACATAAACCCAACTAATTCCATAGCAAAGAGACAGCTAGGCAAAGAGGTTGAGAGAGGAGGATTCCAGTCAGCTGCCAGGAAGTTGAAAGACCTTGGGTTACTTCAGGGACTGAAAGAAGATCAGTGTAGAGGAAGCGTAACCACGACCGACCAGGTGATGCAGGATGAGGCTGCAGAGGTAACGGCAAGGGCAGGTCATGCAGGCCCTGGGGTAGACTTTATTCTGAGTGCCACAGGAAGCAATTGGTTGTGAGGTCGGTAGTTTCTAAAGCTTTTTGTTAGCCACTGAATCCTTTCTTCAAATAAAACCTTATGCAAACATCAAATGCAGAAAACATAAAAGCAGAGCTGCTCCAGGTAGAAGCTGCAATCAGGCCTCAGAGCCCATTCCTTCTTTTCCCTTTGCTCTTTTCCCCAACGTTGTAGCAGCTCCCAAAGCAGCCCAGAAGACCCCTAAGGCTCTCGGGAATACGGCATAAAAAACATGGGATTATATAATTCACAGTCTTTAAGGTAAACCAGACACTCAGGAGAAACACAAGTGTTCCTTGTGCTGAGACCACAGAGAAACCTTTCCAGTGAATACGCACAGAGAGGAGTTTGTAATGGCTTGTCAACCAAAGCTTCAGGCCAAAACACGATGTAGAGAAAGCAATTTTAAGCGTGAGGAGAGGGTGGCAGGGGCTGGACAATGTAAAACAGTGCAGCCCAGATACTTCGCCTTGGGCTGGCTTAATCCAGGACAGCCTTGGCCAGGACTGGGATGTTTTCTCTCTCCCATTCCAACGGGCCTCCATCACGAGCAGTCTCAGCAGCAGGCAGAACAGCTGCCTGGGAGCCCCCTCTGGTGCTGTCAACAGGGGCTTCTCACAGGGGCGTTCACCTCTCCCCCCTCAAAGATTTCCATCACACACTTGTTTGGCCTGCAAATAAATTGGCAACGCAGCTGAATTTAATCTTTTGATTCCCCCCTGAGAACCAATTTCTCTAAGCCATTCCCATGTAGACAAAAAGATTTTGTCTTGCTAAACCTGTTTATTGACCAAAACTGTCACCTCTGCTCTGACCAATGACCTTATCTGAATATTCAAATCTATTACAGATCGCAAGTTCAAATGATTTTGGTGCCCTGTGGAGCCCTGTTTTCATAGTGAGCTGATTACCAATGACAATATTATAAGGGCTTTAATTGAGATTCTACAAACAATTTGCACCCTGGATTTACAAACCTAATATATTCAGAAGAGTGAATGCTGCTGACACTATCTCTTTTTTTAAAGGAAAAGTTGGCCACGTGTATGTAAATACGAGACCAGGTCCCTAACCCCTTGAGCTGCAGGGCCAGCTGCCACGTCCCCTAGCTAAGTCTTCCCAGCCTCGCCACAGTTTTAACAATATTTCTCAACTGGCATCTGCAAACACTTCTGCCCTTCAGAGAAAATGTTTTGCATTCTGGTGCAGACCTATGGGGCTCCAGGCATTCCTCACCCCCTCCTCACCCAGCCCCAACCTCCATTCATGTAATGGAAGTAAATGAGTCAAGAATATATGTTCTAGTATGCACATTAGCACCGCCTTAAGCAAGCCACTGTATTCCTCTTTATTTTACCCTTCTCGGCAATCAAGGAAGAATAAAACAATTCTATACCCAACTTACAAAATGGATATTTGTATAGAATGAATGAATTGATGTTAAAGGTTTAAAAAGTCAAAAGGAGCACTTACGAATGAAAGCTGTTTTTATTAAACAGACACACCTTTTTAAACAATAGGAAATACATCTGAGTAAAATGTTAATAGTATAAAGACCTAACATTTATTGAGAATTGCATAAGCCAGGCCTTACATACATTCTCTGAATGAACCTATAGAAAACACCCATGAAGAGAGCACTGTTATTAACCCCATTTCACAGATAAGGAAAACTGAGGTGTGGGGGGACTACCATTTTACTTGCCTGAGGTCACACAGCAGGAAACTAAAATTTACCATCACAATACTCTATGGAATTTACAGTATAGATATTTTTTAATTGGATTTTCAGGCTTGTCCTTTAAAATATCATGAATGTGGGAGTGACGTGAGCCCCCTAATTGCCAACTATGTCCTCGGATCAGTTCAACTCCTGGGTTTACTGACGCTGGCTAAAACGGCCCTGGTGTTCCCACTTGCTCTGCAGGAAAGAGCTTGCTTCTTTGTAAAAAATTTGTCCTTGTCTCAGAACATGGAGAACCTATTCATTTCATCATCCTTTTTCTCATCTTAGGCAACTAACAGGACCTGGAAAGCTAGCGAACAATGAGCAAAAGAACTTGGGGAAGGGGAGCCTCTTGTCTCACATTTGTGTTAACACAGCCCGCAGGGGAGAGGAATGTCTTTTCCCACACAGGCTGCGAGGGACCTGCTTCTCCAGCCAACAGAGGAAGTTCTTGCCTCTGTTCTCTGCTCTGAGGAAGTTAAGTCCAACCATTCCAAACCAGCTGGTAGAGAACAACACTTCTGAATGAAATGGCCTGTCCGGGCACTAATATTTCAGAATTTCAAAGTTGAAAACTCACTGCAAGTAATTTATAGCCTAAATTTACTGAATGCCCTTCCAAGACAGCCAATTTAATCAAAGTTAACTGGGTAAAATTATGAAGGCTCTTAATTGAGCTCTCCTGTGCTGTGCTTTCCAAACAGCCATGCAAGCACCGCAGAAAATAACAAAATGAATAAACTACACTTTTCTCTAGTTCCATTTTCAAATACGACGTCTGGAATGAAGAGTTGAGTTCTCTAGGTGGTGATCTTCATGCATAGTATAGTGTTTGTCCTGAATTTCATTGCTGCGAAAAAAAGATATGAAAAGTCTTGATTTAGTTGGCATTTAATGTGATTTTTATATAACTTCTGTGATATAATCAGTCGCATTGGGAATCAGTGGGGAAACTTAAAGAGCAGTAAAACCTTCAGCTATTGTTCTTTCTGTGCTCTGATTGGCTTGCTGGGTATACAAAGCTGAAAAATCCCAGTTCACATACCCCTGCTCTATTTGTAGGCACCCATAATGACTGAGTGCGGTCCAGCACCATCCCCTCTCCCAGCCAGCCAGCCAGTCAGCATGCAGGGAAGACAATAGGTATGTTGTAACAGCAACAAAGAATGTGTTGCTGTAAATCATGTTCCATTTCTGCATAGCTGGGAATAGTCATGCACAAGCCATAGGCAAGTATATTAATGTCTCCCGCTTTCCATAAATGAAAAACCATGCACAACAGCACACACTTGATTGTTATTCCAAGACAGCTTTTTTAGTATGAGATTTTTATGCTTTATTTTTCAAAAAAGCAAAATGCATATTTACTATTATTTAAAAGCATTTTTCCCCTTTCTGTTGGGTCCATAAACATTTCTCTCCAGTAGATAAACACATTGTCTTTCCTTTTTCTTTTTTTAAACATTGCCTTTCCTACACACTGATTGACTAGTGATGTGTTTGGAACTCAGAGGTATTAAATTTCTGGAGCCCTGGGTGGTGTCAGAAAGAAGGTATCATATAAATGACCAGGGATGTTCATACACCTAGTCAATTTGAATTTGGAAAATTATTAGAACTGTGTGGAAACATAAAATGAAATACACTAGCAACACATTACATTTACATGTTTTAAATATGCTTAACCATGCATTTAATTTAGATTTAATGAAATAGTTATTATATGCAACCAAAACATCAGTGTTATTAAAAACAAATTTATGGAGGATTAACAGCTGTGTTTTATGTCTATACCTCCTTATTCCAGAGTCTTTCATTCTCAATAATGTGTTTTTAATCATTAACTTCTACTTATTAAATGCACAATAGTTGTTTGAGTAATTCTACCAAGTGAGATTGATTAGGGTGCTGCTTGGAGTTTGGGTAAATACCAATTGATAATTTAAACTACATGAAATTGGCTATAGAATTATTGCTATACCAACTATTTGCATATTTAGTTCACTTTTAAGATTCATAATCAGTCAGTGTGAGGCTAATTGAACCACAATGTGAACTCTAAGCTGTGTATCTATGGGATGCATTTGCCATTAGTATCGACGATCAGAAAAGATATCAACATTTAGCAAAGGTTAAGCTATTTTTTCATTGAGTTTTCCTTTACTTTCTCTACATTTTTCAGTAAGAAGAGTAATTGGAAATGCTACAGTGTGGGGAAAAGCAATGAAGAACAAATTGCTGTACACGAAATTTCGTTTTTGAATAGCTGGGGAGATTAATTCACTTGACTGCAACTGGTTCATTACTACCCCCAGCTACCCCAAAAATGAAATATCACATATGGTACCATCTTTGCCCCATAGGTCATAATACTGTAGTGATCACAGCAGGGCTGGGCTCGGTTATGGAAAATGAGACCCCAGCCAATGCTCTCAAACACCCCCTGCCTGCGAAGGAGCTATCCGAGTGTTGTAATTGTGTTTACCTATTACCATGCCTTTATTTCATTACTTTGGACTTGCGGGATGCCATAAAAAAGAGACAGAATTTTGGTAACTCTTACCGATGAGTGCTGTGTTTAGGGAGCCCTTTCTCCTGCATTCTTGGAGTAAATCATTTATGACTGCCTTTCTTCACCTACGTTTTATAGCATATTCTCAAAGCCCTCACCAATGGAAGAGGCAGAGAAAGCAAATAGTCTTCTACCTGAAACTGGAAGTACTGTCCTTCCCAGCACCCCGGGCTTTCGTTGCTTCGCCAGTCTTAGGACAGATGAGGAGCACATCTGAGGGCTGGGCATCTTGCCTCAACCACTCTGTCCTGTCTGGTTTCTCAAAAGCTTCTCTGTAAGACATTGTACTCATCCTACCTACAGCTAATCACTTATAATAACAATAATTTTGACCATTCGTTGAATACTTAACATTTGCCAGGCATTGACATTATCTCATTTAATGTCCGTATCAATCTGTGATGTAGGTAGTGATACTTAACACTTACTGAGGAATTTTCATGTACCAAGCACAGTTCAGAGAACTTTTATTCTCTGAATTCAAATATACCTACCAACAGTGTTTGTACTATTTTCAATCCCACTTTATTTTATTTTTCACACGTGAAAACATTTTTATTAAATTTATTGGAGTGGCATTGGTTAATAACATATGTTTCAAGTGTATAATTCAGTAATACATCATCTGTATATTGCATTGTGTGCTTACCAAAGTCTAGTCTCTCTTCAACACTATATATTTAACTCCCAGTCCCCCACCCCCGCCAATGATGTCATTTTAAAGACAAGGAAACTAAAGCCCAGAATTCAATGACTTTCTTTAGTTCACAAAGTTAGTACGTAGAATAGCCAGGTTTTCCGGCTCCTGAGACTATATACTGCCATTCCAGGAGTTGTTATTCTTGTGTTAAAGTGAGGAACAAAGACTCAGAGAGGCTGGAAAGTGACTTTGATGGTGTTAAAGTGGAATTCAAGCCCAACTATGCCTGACTCCAAATGCAGAGCATTTAGCCCACCAAGCATGCATACTTCTCCCATTCCCCAGTTATATTTGAATTTATCTGCTTGTATATCTATCTCCCCTGAGGGCTAGATTTATATCTGCATCTTCAGTAACCTGCATAGAGTGGGTGCCTGGCTCTTAGTACTTGCTCATTAGACACTTATGGAACTGATATAATCAAGGCCTTTCAGGACCCCTTTCTGTTACAGGCAGAGTTATTTGTTCCCTAACACAAACACCCTCTTCTCACTGACTCACATTTATTGCTTTGTCACCTTCATGCTACATGATACTGTGAGTATCTCTAAATGCAGTAGTCTCATCCCCTAGACAAGGACTTCCTGTAAGGCAGGAAAAGTGGCTTATTCATCTTAGTATCACTGACTAGCTCTGGGCTTGGCATATACTAGGCATTTCTCAGAGAGACTGCTAGGTGTTTACGCTGATCTCCTTCTTCCTGGACACAGCATTCTTCCGCATTTCCCACTTACAATTAGGTACGGCCATCTGACTGAGTTGTAGCCAGTGGGGTGTGAGCAGAAGTGCCGTGTGTTATCTCGGCACCAAGGTTTTTAAGACATGGGTTGTGTTCCCTATTTACACTCTTTTCCTTTCTACCAAATGGATGCAGATAACATCACTGTTCTAGAGGACAGCGGAGCCACAAACTGGAAGAAGATGGGGCCCCTGAATCACTACATGGAAGAGGGCTGCCTGCTGACAAGGAATACTACAGACTATTAGATGAGTGAGAAATAAATTTATATTCTCATTGAGTTATGTGGGTCTGCCTATGACAGTAGCTAGCCTTAACCCAACTAAGACAACATTTAATCAGTGATGAATGAGTAATACTAATCCTCAATATCAGCATAATATTTTCAGTTGGAAGAGAAGGCAGTCCTACCTAACAGTAAAATCTGTAACTTTTTTTATTCCATTACTTCATGCGAACAACATCATCATTAAACCAGGGTCTACTGGTACCTGCCTAAACACACACACAGAAGGAATCGACTTTACTTTCCCTTCGAGAAAATTCAGTTTCTAGCAGTTGGGGGTGATTCATTCGAGGTACTACAACTGATGGGTGGGAGAGCCTCGCTCAGGCCTCCTCTCTCCCAAGTTATACCAACCAGATAGCAAACAGCTGATTGATGTCTGTTTTTTTTCCCAACCTGAAGTGACCTTCACTTTGGGGCTAACTTTTACTCTCCTCTTAAGTGAACACAGACTCCAATCAAAGCTCAGTTGGCTGGCGACTCTCTTTGGGTCCACTTGCTAGAATATCTTGGTATAGAGAGCAGCAATACAAATGTTACACCCCCAGGATGGTGCTTTTCCAGACTGCGATTCATATGTGATTCTGTACAGTAATCTTATGTTAAAAATAACTTTACATTTTATGCAAAATAAATGCGTTCTTATAGAAACTTTAGAAAGTAAAAGTGAGGGGAAAAATTAAAGTCACTCAAATAGATGAGATATATTTTTAGCAAATCAGAGTCATTAAATATTCTTCTACAACATCACGTTTAATGACTGCGTAGTATTATGTCACATGAATACAGTCAAGATGTATTGACTGAGGCCTTCATGTATCAGCTGCCAGTAAAACAGAACCACAGTCTAGGGTCAAGGTGATCCAATAGTGAACACAGCAGTTTTGTTCTTTCACTGATGCATTCATTCAATAGACATTTGGGGGGCACCCTCTCTGTGCCAGTCATTGTGCCAGGTGCCGTAGAGCCCACAACGAAAGAGATGAACGAAGCTCTTCCTCACTGGGTGCAGGTGAGCTTCGCTGTAGTGTAGCAGAATGCTCTCGCACTGCTCTGCCTGCCTCATCCCTTTGTGAGTGCAGCTGACCTTCCACTGGGAATGCAGAAGAGCTCAAGAGAAAGAAGGCTTTTTTTTGCCTTTGAGGATCATATATTCTTCTTGAGTAAAGAAAGCCAAAGAACAGTAAGTACATGTGGTAAATTACATTCTTTGTTTATCATTTTTCCTTTTCTCACTGCCCTTTCCCTAGCTTCCCTGTGGTTAAAGTATATTCCCTGCACCATTCATTGACTTTGAGCTTGGTCATGTGACTTGCTTTGAACAAGGGAATGTGAGAAGAAGCGACAGTGTCCAGTTCCCAGCAAACACTAGACAGGTATTGCATGATTCTCCCATTCAGAAATGGGCATCCTCTCTTGTGTCACTGTCCTAAACCATTAGAAGAGTTTGCCTTCAACAGGTAGCCATTGCTTCTTCAGCCTGGTTCACAAAACGAGATATGCTTAGAGCTACCTGAACCTAACCTATAGCTTATGACAGAGCTTCCCCAGGGACAAACAGACCTATAGGCAAGAAATAAATATTTGCTGTTATAAGCCACGGATATTGTTTGCTATACCACATTATCATAGCCATGGCTGGCTAATCCAGAACAACACAGAATAAAGTACTCAGTTGTGAAGGTTTAACTGAAATGTCACGTCCTCCAGGAAGTGTTTCGAGGCAGTCCCTCATCATCTTTTTGCCTCACCAGTCAGAATCAATCTCTCCTTTGTGCTTCCTTACTATTTTGCTGTGCCTCTGTTATAGCTGACATTTACCACAGCCTGCCTTTTATAGACATTTAGTTACATATGTCTGGAATTCCTCCTGGAATATAAGCTGTTTGTTGTGGTTATTGTGGTTTTTGTTTTGGGAGGGCAGGGTGCAGGGTCCCCCTCCCAGTGTCCCTAGCCCATCTACCTCCTGGCATGCAGTAGGTGCTCAGAAGTACTTCACTGGATGAATGAGTTAGAAGGTCTTCAGGAGGGCTGGGTAGGTGGAACTGAACAATGACCTGTTATCCTAACCCTGGAGATGCACCATGCTGTACCAATGCAAGTACAGAAACTGAATCCTACTTTTGGAAGGTTACAAGAAAGAAAAATCCGACATTTAAACCAGAACAAGTTATATAGGAGACTGCATCCTATCCCAGAAAGAGACTGCACCAGTAAGTCAAGAGACCCACATTCCAGTTCTGATTTGGCTACGAGACAGCTGTGTTACCTTGGGCCTCATTTTCCACATCACAGGAAAAACAATGACGATTTTACTCACACCAGTGTTACAAAGATCCAGAAAGAGGTGTATGCGTGACAGAAAAATATCAAGCCCCACCCAGGTCCATATTTAGCTTAGCAAATCAGCTTGTTATCTTTTTTACAGAAGAGGGCAGGTGCCAGTTTTTCATCTGGAAAACAAAAACTGAAATTTTAAATGCTTTATTGCCAGGGTCTATATTATAGTTGGTATTTTTTTAAACTTATTTTTATCTTCCATGCAAAGTTTTTCCTCCTCTTGGTTCCCACCGACTTGGTTTACATCTTCTTACAGCGCAACTGTTTGCAAGTCTGTATCCCAAACAGCCTGTGAGCTCCTGAGGGCTGAGCCGTGTGTGAACTTTCCACGCTCTGGTGGAACGGGGAGTATGTAGTATGTTTTAGAAGGACTTTAAGAGAGAGAGGAAGAAAGAGAGAAAGAGAGGAAGAGAAACATCGATGTGAGAGAGAAACATTGATCATTTGCCTCCAGTATGTGCCTGACCAGGGACAGAACCTGCAACCCGGGCACGTGCCCTGACCGGGAATTGAACTGGGAGCACTTCACTTTGTGGGAAAACACCCACCAACTGAGCCACACCAGTCGGAGCAGCGGTTTGCATTTTTAAGTGTTAGAACTCAAAGGAAAGCTCAGATTTTCAAAAAAGTTGTGTGTGTTCAGTAATACCTCACTTCTCAATGATTTCAATTAATTGAGAGACTATTGTGCCTTTCATATATCCTGTACGAGAAATATATATGTAGCCGGCATATTCTAAAATACATTTCATTTTCATTATTCACTTTTATACAGAAAATCAGTATGATGTTTCATTTTCTTTCTTGCTCCAAGTCTCGATGACGAATTTGTCACAGAGCACATGGGAAAAAACACATATTTTGAAATGTGACCTCTCATATTCAAATCTTCACTTTCCCTTTTTTAGGTCTTGTGATCCTGGGCATGATACTTGACTTTTTGTGAACTTCAATTTTTCTTAAATCAATAAAATAGGAATTGTATTATCTCCTTTGCAGAGTTGTAACATTTAGAGTTAATTTATGAAAATACCTAACACCATTCTTCACACATAGTAGGTACTCAACAAAACAAAGTTACCATTGTTAGTTATTATTTCTATACTTTCAGATAGGACAATGGTGCCCTCAGAAGAGGTTTTGGAAAGCTTTTTGCCCCTAACTGAAATGGCCCCATACACTGTGTCTTGAGCTTATTTCTAGTTTTGTAGTTTCCCCACCCGCTCCCTCACGGACAGGCTACCAGTTGTCAATTCCGATGTCCATCAGTGAGAAGTGACAGCTGCCTCTTCTTACTGTCAGGCTGCTACCAACTAACTTTCTGCTTCAAATCTGCTTGGAATTATATGTCAAATGGAATAAATAATACTGAGTAGAGCCTGAGGACGCCTTCTGTGGGACTGAGTGAATGACGTTTAGTGCAGGGCTTCATTACTGCCGCTTTGGGGACTCCATCTTTTTCCCTCTGCATCACAGTTCGTGTCGGTGTTTCCGAGGGCTCAGAGTGCTGAATAACAGCCCGACCAGCGAGGCTCTGTTCTCTTTCTTTCCTGGAAAAAGTCTGGGAGACACATCTCTAGATAATACGGTATAGATTCGGCAACTTTAAAAAACGTCGTTGCTGTTGTTACTATTATTATTTTGAAATCATGTGACTCAGTGGTGTATGCAGGGGAGAGAGCATTGCACTGGGAGTCTATGGTTCGGGGTCTAGCCTCAACTCTATTAAATGACTTCAAGAAAATGACGCACCCTTTCTGAGTCTCAGGTCCTTAATGTAAAAAGTTGAAAAGATGCAATGGGATGATCTGTGAGAGTCTGCCTTCCATGAATCCACAGCAAGGCACCCAGACGACTGCTTGGCAGGAACCGCAGTGTGTCTGGAAATCAACTTCTCTTTATGGCTTTAGCCTTCGTGGTTTGCTCCAGCTTGAGTATGTCCGTCGATGGCCAAATTCTTAACACCATTTTCTGGTCTCTTTACTAGTTCTTTTAATAATGATTTTGTCCTTAATTTGGACTTATTTCAAGGAGAAAGATGTTAACTACTTAAAAATGATGGCATGTTTTAATCGGGGCTGGAAAGCCTGTTCCTTGAGAATGGCTTAATTAACATTTCCAGGTTCATAACATTTTCATTTATTCATCTTTTTGTTTTTAAATGGTTTTTTAAGTTTTCCAGAGACAGTGATCTCACGTTCCTAATGGATTATAAGCGGGAGAGTGGGTCTGCTGGGATCTGCATCCTTATTAGCCTTAAGATTCACATTAGGAACAGAAAGGGGGCATAAGCAGAATAGGTCCACTGTGCTAATAAAAAAAGAAACGGAACTTTTGTTCCACACATGATAATGTGGCAAGATTGTCAAGCTGAAAGCAGATCGAAGGAAGGGCTTCCCAGTGACCTTGGAACCGGACAAATATTTTCCTTCCCTGAGCTCATTCTCCACCAGGGGAAACCGTGTTTTATACACTAGTAATGAGGATGCTGGGGTGAACCGATCACGGTGTCACAGCAATGCAGACACTGGTTCTGCACAGTGGGACAGCAAGCTATAGAGTCAGTATGGCAGAACCTAAAACACACAGCTGGGTGGTCCTACATGACTCGAGGGATGGTTAGCCGACAGAAATTGGGGTAAAAAGGAAGCCTGTCTTGTACTGTGTTCTGCATGTGGTGGGTTCCTCCAATTCAAATTAAATTCAGTCCCTTGGTAAACTACTGGACCAGGAGTCAGGAGGCCTGGCCTCCAACCCTGAGCTGCCACTAACCAGTGGTACGTTCTTGGACAAAGTACTCACATTTTTGGCTCTGTTGCCGTGTCTGGAAAATGGGACTCTCAGTGCCAGCTCAGCACACTCTGTGAGATGGGTGCGAAGCCTGGTGTACTAGATGAACATAAAAGGTCTCACTTTTAATGTGATCAGCTGACAATAGTGCCTTGTTTCCTGCTTCCTTTTAAGCTATGATTGTGACAGCTGCCAAGCTTCAAAAAGCAGATCTATTAATAACAAGACACTACACATTGCTCTGGCCATTTTGGGAAAATAGCTTAAATCTGGCTTTGCCCTGGCCTTCAGCATTTCTGTAAGGAATTAGAGGGGGGTGAGGTTATTATGCCACGGATCTTGTGGGGCTCAGAGCTGGCACCCACGAGGTCCTCTCCAAGTCACCGTCTCTGAGAGTGACAACCAGAACAGGAAAGCTCTCCAGAAGTGCTACTATGGCATGGCTGCTTCTCAGGCTCACAGAGGAAGAAAGCATCATGTGTGGGTACCAGTCCTTAGTGGAAATGTATCACATGTCTTTGCTATCCAAAAACTAAGTCAATTTTACTTTATAACAATAGAAAATGTGTTCAGAGAATAGAAGGATATATCTGAAGTCACAAGCCAGACATGATAGAACTCCAACTATCTATGGGCACTAGATAATTATAACGCCTTATTGTCTATAAGCTTTAAAGCCTGGTGGATTTTCTTTGTAGGGGAATTCAAGGGTTAAGCCATCCCAACATGCCTCACTCCCAATTTATAAAATGGAAAATCTTCCATAAATCAAAAGTTACAAACAGACTTTGTAATGTCATAACTCTTGCGACGGCTCTCACCTTGATTGATTCCTATACATACATTCTGCCTGATTACCATAATGTGCTCTTGTGGGGCAATTGGCACTGGATGGGGAGAAAGAAGCAGGCAGGGAAGTAAATAACAAATGGACCTGGCTCCTCCTCATCGAGAGTGATTTCACTCCAATGTTCCATCATATCAACTGGGAAAGAGAGTCGTAGGGTTTAGGCAATCAATTACAGATATGTGTAGAGGCAGACACAATCATTTCACTGATTGTCACCGGTCTCGAGCAGTGACACCGAAAAGTGATCCGTCACTCGATTTTCTCTGACACCCTGAGAAAGATGGCAGACACTTGTAGACTAACAGGCCCCTGGATTGGTCGGCTTATAAGATTGAAAAATCGCTGTGTTTCAAACTTATCTAAACCTGCAAATACCTCTGTTGCTAAGACTTCCTATCTTTCCGGCAAACATTTAGAAAGATTACCAATAGGCTAATGACGTCATGCCAGAGTGGAATGTACTGTCTCTTGTCACTGCAACGGATGTCGTCACCGTGCGTGCTGCAGGGCGCTGGAAGGGTGACGGAAGGGAGGAAACACACACTTTCCTCCTGCAGGAGAAACATGGCAGCCATGTCATTAAACATGCCCCCTGGGACAGTTGGTGGGAGGGCCCTGTTGCTGCAGGTGAGCCCCTGCTTCCACGCCTACCCGCATTTCCAGAGCCTTCAGCCCAGTGGGTTTGCTGCCGCTGCGTGCCTGGACTCACTCCCCTCCCATTCAGGGCAATTTTTCTGAGTCACCCACAGCCTCCACCAGCGGGGATTCCACTCCGTCCACCCGGCAGTGGAAGGGCAATCTTTTTTCCATACAAGTCAGTTCATGAAAAATTTAACTGTATCAGTCTACATCTTTTTTCTTTTCATGCAAAATAAAAATAGCTTCGTTAAGCTCCGTGGGTTAAAAAGAAAAGTATATTCTTATACATGAATGACCTACTTAATTAAACAACAGGATGTTATTGAGAAAAATTGACACTGCCTTTGAGCGCTTCAAATATTAATGCATGGATATATTTAAGTAAGATGTAGCAACCTGAAGTCAGTTTTTAAATTTCTTTTCCCTGAAATTAGACTACAAGGCACTTCCTGGCACCGGGCGGGCCGCATGTGGGGTGAGGGATGACAGATGGGACTTCTTCCCAAGGGGAAACCGCATCCCGTATCGCAGCTACAGCCTGAACGGGCAGTACTGACGGGGGCCTGGCTGCGTGAAGGGAAAAGGCAATGGAGGTGATCTCGTGCACAAAATTCCAGACTGCAAAGTCTCCCGGAGAGGCATGGAGGAGGCCTGCAGATTTCATCAGCACCTTCACTGAAATCGACTCGGTCCATTTCTGCCATTTCTTCTGGCGCTGGAGTCTTTACCAGACACACCCGGGCACTATCCCTTCCATCAGCATATTTCCTCTTGGCACTGGAGGATCTAAAACGAACCCAGCACAGTCTCCGACTTCTCCGTGTAAATCATCAAGAAATATGACGACCTTCTGCAGAAATGATGTTCTGCATTTCAAAGTTCATTCACTTATAAACTAAAATCAGTGGCAGCAGTCTGGTGCTCTGCTGGGTCTTCAAACCACTTGACCCCAAGCCCCCCTAAATTCTCTCATTCTCACTGGCCACCCTCCTATAAACTGCCCACAGCACTGAAAGAAGGTCCCCCACACTTACTGACTGTGCACAATGGTCCATGCTCCACTTTTAAAAAGGCCAGAGAGCAAGTACCTGATGAGGATTGAAAATAATTACTGATGCTCCTATAGCACTCTGTACTTCTCAAAGAGCTTTCACGTCTGCTACTTCACTTCACCCCTGAGAACACGGCCCCTGCAAGTAGCTGGGCATCCTGAGGCAGAGAACAGAGATAGTAAGGGATGTGCTCAAGGTCATGTAGCATGTTAGCAACAGTCTAAACTAGACTTTGGGACTTGCTCTGTGTTTATCTTGCCCCTTGGAAACAAGAGACATAGCAAAAATAATACTCACAATGACAATAATTATCATTACCTGTGAGCACTTACGGAATGCCAGGCCACAGGCTGAGCCCCTGGTCCACATTACCTCATCTAACACTCCCATCCCTCTTTGCGCCCCTCCTGCTAAACTGATAAAATCCTTAGTGCCTCCCCATTGGCTGTTCGCCTCCAGCATGGAGACCACAGGGAAGGTTCTGGCACTGCCAGTGGGTCACCCTCAGAGGGGAAAACTTAAGTCCAAATCTGAGCATCACCAAAGAATCAGAGTAGCTGTGGAAAGCCCTAGAAGAAAATCTTTAACCGAGTACAGAACACTCATAAAATGCTATGGGCCTGGAAAATGATTTCATAAGTTATTTTGATGGCAAAAATGTATGAAATAGAATCGACTAATTCATAAATAACTTCAGAATCTCATCTATTATTTCTCACATCATAACTTACAATGGAATAATTGTTTCCAATTCTGCTGAGTATTTTCTCATGCTTTTTGGTCCCCTTGGTAAATCTTATTAGTTGGGTAACTCCTAAGACATTTCTAGCTTGCCTCTATTATGATGAGAACAAGTAAATATTAATAGCAATTTGTTTTTAGTACAATGTGGCATTAATTTCACCACCAGGACCTCTTTTTTTTTTTCTTTTTAATTTCTCATCTCAGGGAAAATTGGCTGAGATTCCCCAAAGAAGGGCTCACAGAAAACAACCACCACCAAAGAAAACCCAGTGCCCTGTGATCTTATACAAATCACAACTTACATTTTATTTACTATGTACATTACTGCAAAGCAATATGAACCATAACTCCACTTAGATAATAATAATCAAATTATCTAACCTGGGGTAGCATGTTTTATAGATTTGGGTCTAAATTTAATATAAAAATGCAGTAGTCCTTGTTTGGAAGAGTTTATTAAGGGTTAGCAAAGAAAAAGCTTTTTCAATAGTCTATAACTCTCTAATGGCCTTTTTCAAATAAAATGGGAAAAAATTTGAAAAGAAACCTATATCAGTGAGCTGCAATTGTAACATTACAGTACAGGTCTATAAATCTTGGCATGCTCAGAAGATTGCCTAAACCAGCAATACAATCTGTCCAAACCTCATTGTCTCCACGACCAGCCAGCCTCATTTTAAGAAATGTATGTGGTCTTCAACCTAATTTTATCACCTTCATTTGTAAACTAGTCAATCAATCAAAGCATCCTGGGAGTCTAAATAGAAAAAGGAGTGCATTTTCATGCATTCTGGGCGACACAGTCAAAAATTAATCTCCACTTGATCAGACATTTCTTGCCCTCATCTCAATAGACCATCATTAGGGTCAGCAATGTATATTAAAAATAGAGTTACCACAAACAGTTCGCCAGCTGGAGTTTGCAGGCTGCATGCCCTTTCCTCAGAAAGCTTCCTCCTCTGTGTAAGCCTGAATATGTTCTCCAGATTCATCTGAAAGGAAGCCGGTAGAAATAAAGTTAGGAAAGACAATGCACGAAGCCCTCAGGAAACATGTACTGCTCCTGAGTGCCTGGACCATCGAAACACTCCAAGAGAGACTGGTACAGAGAAAATATTTCCTAAGTACACATTTGTAAGGATCAGGCCCCAGTGCAAGGGTGTTCCCTACCCACCAGGGGGAGGTTGGAGTGGGGGAATGGGGCAGGGAGGGTGGGAACCTGCCCCAGGGCAGGACTAATAAATATGGAAAAGCAAGAGAGTAGCCAAAGTTCCAGGGGAAAAAATGGTTTAGAGCTGTGGTGTTCCTCCTCCCCATCTCTCCATCCTTCCCAAGTTCTGCTCCTCAGGCACATGCCTCTATTCTGGGCGAGGCCACCACGGCGGTTTTTCTAGGCAGCAACCCTGCCAGGTACCTCCCTGCACCTCTGGGTGCTTAAGAAAGAATAGTTGTGTCTCTCCCTCCACACATATATATATGAATGGAAGGAAAGAAGGGAGAGAGGAAGGAAGGAAGGGATGAAGGAAGGAGGGAAGGAAAGGTGGAATAAGTTGAGGGCAACTTCATTTTCAGGTTGTTAACCTTGGAGCCATCTTGGACATCTCTCTTTCTCTCACACCCACCTTACGAGCATCAGGAAATCCATCTGGCTTTACCTTCAAAATATAACCAGAACCCGATCGCTTCTCATCGCCTCCATTGCTATCATGCTGTGTTGAGCCACCATCATCTCTTGCCTGTCTTGTAATAAATGACACCTACTAGGTCTTCCCGAGTCTTTCAAATGAACCCACTGTTCCACTCACAACCTTCAGTGGCGCCATTGCATTGGAAATAGGAACCAATATCCTTAAATTGGACTACTTAACTTCAGGCTACAAAAATGATACTTAGTATCTGAGTCTAAGATTTCTCTATAATTGCCTCATCTTGTGAGCCCGACAAAATCCCATTCCCATGCCATTAGTAGCATAGCCGAGATGATTAATAATAATACCATTTATTGATCTCTTTCTGTGTGCCAGGCATTGGGTTAAGTATTTTACCTTCTCATCTCACCATAAATGGAAGACAGAACTTAATGAAAGTCAGATCTTTCTGCTTACATTGGCTTTAAAGGAACTGGCGGGATAGATGTAGGAGTATAACAGAAAGAACGGAAGCCTAGCGTTCAAATCCTAGCTCTGCTAATGTGGAAGACAGCACTTGGACTCCACTGAGGCTCAGAGAGGGAATTCGAGTACGGGATGGCTCAGAAAGGAAAGAGGAAGGCTTGTCCCCATTTGTGGTCTGCAACAGAAACTTTCCCAGGAAATAAGAGAGGCAACAAAAGATGTATACACACATCTGAGAGATGAGCCAAGGATGTGGTGCTTAATGCATTGGAAGAAATATTCAAGAATGAGTCACCCCCATGTGAAGAGCACGCCTGCCATTATGCCAAGGGCAGTAAGACCTCGCAATGAAGCCTTTTGAACATGTGTGGGCAGAGATGGCCCCCTTGAAATGGTGGTTCCGAGAATTTAGGGGATCAAATTGGAGCAAGTCCCATCTCCCTGCACTGGAAGGCTCCCCTTTTTTGGAATGGAGGCTCCTTGAAGGTAGCGAGTGGACTGCCTTCCTATCAGATGGGTTTGGAGACCCCAGTGGGATTGGATATCGCATATAGTCGCGTAGCCAAAACTAACATATGGGCATCTTGCTAGGAATGCCATTCCTTTAGACACATTGGCACCTCTCTGTTTCTCTCGGTAGCTCACCAGGTAATCAGTGATACATTTGTCTCTTTTTTTCACTTTTTCTTTTTTATTAAGGTATATTTAATAAGGTAAGGCACATATAGTAAAATGCATATATCTTAATTACACCGTTTGGTCAGTTTTGACAACTGCATATGCTTATGTAACCCATACTCCTATGAAAATAAGAACATTTCCATCACCCCAGAAAGTCCCCTGTGCCTCTGGCAATGAACTCTTCTACTCTAGAAAGAAGCATAATTTTGATTTCTTTCACTATATATTAGGTTTGGCTTCTCAACTTTGTATGTTCACCAGGAAACTCCTTATTCCTTCTTCAAAGCCCAGCCAGAAATTACCACCAGAATTTATTACTTCCCTCTCTGAGCGCCCTCAGCAATTTGAATATTTTTCTTATGTGTCTCTCTCCCTCATTAGACAATGCACTTGTGAGGAATCATATCATCATGTCTTATTCATCTTTTATAATCAGTGCCCATAATACAGCAGGTATCCAATAAATGCTCTTTGAATGAATGAATGATATCTGCCAGAGAACATTTTTCTTTGTCTTCATTTTATTTAAAACCCTAATTTCCACATTGTTTACTTATGTTTGGTTTTTGCATTTTTAATATATATAAAACCAACACAAGTTCACACAGAAGGTTGTAAAATGAATAGACGTTTCACTCAGATTAACCACTATCAGTAGTTCCTAGTGTATCCTTCAAAAGATATCTACCCATTTATTTTTTGCACAAGTGTTTTGCACTCTACATACCCTTTTGAAACTTGCTTTTTTCACATAAAATGTGTAACAAAATATTAATATTAAAAACTGGCACTTATATAATATCTATAATGTGTCAGTTAGTCTATGTACTATGTATGTATATATATTAACTTATTTTTTCCTCACAATAGTCTTTTGAGGTAAATACCATTATTATAGTTTTTGACATCTAATTATTCAACATTATATAATTACTATTTAATATTAAAGTTTATTATTTTACAGATGAGGTAACTGAGACACAGATTAAGTAACTTGCGCTAGCTCACACATTCTGGAAATTATTTCATGTTTCTATGTATGTATCTACCTTATTCTTTTTATTTATTTTTTTGAAAAGTTAAAATATTTTTGATTTTTTAATTGTATTTTTCCCATTACCATTTAATCCCTTTGTATCCCTGTTCCCCCTCCACAATCACCACATGGTTGTCCATGTCCATGAATCCTTTTTCCTTTTCACTCTGTCCCTCCACTCCCTAACCACCCCTCACCTACTAGCTGTCATCTGCTCTCTCTCTATGAGTCTGTCCCCATTTTCCTTGTTAGTTCAGTTTGTTCATTAGATTCCACATATGAGTGAAGTCATATGGTCTTTGTATTTCTCTGACTGGTTTATTTCACTTAGCATAATGCTCCCCAGGTCTACCCACACTGTTGAAAAGGATACAATATTCTTCTTTTTTATGGCTGAGTAGTATTCCATTGTGTAAATGTCCCACAGTTGTTTTATCCACTCATCTACTGATGGAAACTTGGGCTGCTCCCAAATCTTGGTGGTTGTAAATAACGCTGCAATGAACATAGGGGTGCTTACGTTCTTTTCCATTAGTGTTTTGAGTTATTTCATGTCTCTACATATGTATCTACCTTATTCTTTCTAATAGCAACACGGTATTCCATTGCGTGACTGTACCATGATTTATTTAACCATCTCTTTCTTATAGTCATTGAAGTATACTCAGTTTTTAGAAATTACAAACTGGGTTGCAATAAATTCCTTTGTACATATTTTGTCGCTTTCTTGTGGGAATATACCCATCCTGGCATGGACCTAGGTCAAAGTGTATGTATTTTACATCTTGATGGTTTTTACTACATTCCCACCTAAAAGAGAACTCAACAATCACATAACAGACACATGGCACGGGAACCCTATTTCTCCACACACTAACTCTGATATCATTAAACTTTAAAAGTTTTACCTCTCTGATAAATATAGTATGTCCTTGTTGTTTTTATCTGCATTTTATAAAACAGGGGTGAGCTGAGTATCTTTTCGGTATGTTGGTTGACTACTTAGATTTTTTCTACGTTGTTCATGCTTCTGTTTTCTGTTGGCTTTATTAGCTTTCTTATAGATTTGTAAAGGATTTTTTTTTTGAGATTTTATTTATTTATTTTAGAAAGAGCGGAAGGGAGGGAGACAGAGAGGGAGAGAAACAGCAACGTATGGTTGCCTCTCACATGGCCCTCACTGGGGACCTGGCCTGCAACCCAGGCATGTGCCCTGACAGGGAATCAAACCAGGACCATATGGTTCCCAGCCCGCGCTCAATCCACTGAGCTACACCAGCCAGGGCTGATTTGTAAAGGATTTTTGTATATTAAACCATTGACCCTTTGTCATACATGATGCAAATAGTTCCCTGTGTTATCATTGTTTATGGTTTTTTCATGATACAAAGTTCTTATTTGATTTATTGGTCTTTTCTTTTAAGAGTTTTGAACCCAGCTCCATTTGAAAATTCCACTGTGAAATTCCAGCTCCCTTTCATCATCCTTTCCTCTTCAGCTAGAGAACTTCTGACACTGACACCACATAACTTTTCACAGTGAGTCTGTGTTGTAACTAAAACCCGCAACCAGGGGAAATTAATCATTTGGAAACAAGGCCATGGGACTTCATTGGATGCTTCATAAGGTGATAACGGTTGGCTGGATTTGATACCGGTTCAGTGGGTGTTTCATATTGATAGATAAATCCCTTTCGCTAGCATTTGGTGTCAGGGTGGATATTTTTGTAGGATGGGACAAATTAAAGGAAGCACATAAATAGCACTGCTTTTGATTCCCTACTTCTTCTGAGTTACAACATGTGGACAGTTTAAGCAGGTGCAGCCATGTTAACACACCAGCAGGGAGTGATTGATATTGCCAGGGTCGACTCCAGGCGACGAGCAAGATGAATAAACACATTTCATGGGAGCGCTGAGGGACCGTCGGGATCCTCAGGCCCTCCAAAAGGTTTTCACAGGGCCAGCCTTCAGACATCGTGATGTAGAAGCCTCACGCTTTGTGGATGGGGCAAGGTGCACACAGGAATGTAAATATTGGTAAGACCTTCTGTTTTCAACTCCCGTCAGAATAATCCAGCACAGCATTACGCAGAATGCGGTGCCATCTACAAGACAAAGGCAAAGGTTGTGGAGAACTTCCTGGGGACGTGTATCTGTGATTGGAAAGTTCTCTTTTGGGATCTACTTTCTTACAAAGTGGGTCTTCGCTTCTACTGAACGGCTCAGGATTTCTGAAACTGGCTCTCTCCCTCTCGGGAGATGAATGCTGGGCAAAGTGAGAAGTCAGTAAAATGGTATCTTGTCCCCACGGGGCAGGCCTTGGCGCATGAACCCCGTGCCCTGCCTTTCTCTCCCCTTCCACATGGGGTCGTGCCAGAAAGAAAGGAATAATTTTTTCAAAGAAATGTTATCATAATCTTCATCAGCAATAATCATTAGTAAAGATTAGGAAGCAGGTTCCCTGCTCCTGTTAATGAAAACCCCGCCCCTGTCAATGAAAACCCTGTTAATGAAAATCCAAAGGCTTTCGGGAGAGAGGTAGTGGAAAGTCCTGTAAAGCATGGCTATTGACCTCTGCGACCCACCAAAACATCAACTATTTAACCTACTTTGAGTTTCTCTACAAATTACTAATGTAAAATGTAAATCTGAGGTAACACCTTCTAAGAAGAAAAGTATACGTTCTTTTTAAAGAACGTATACTTACTACTGAAATGACTCAAGTAAAATGAATCTGGGTATTTTTCATAAGTCATGAATCTAAGAATTTTGTGAATAATGCTGCTCATGCAGAAGAGAGAACATACAACAGTTTGATTTATTTTTAAAAATCCGGTTTCATAAAAATAACCTTTGACCCATAAACATCAGACCCATTTGACAGCTATTCCTAATTGGCAATATTACGCTTAAAAATAAAAACATATTCTATCATATTCACTTAAAAAGTAATCATATAATTAATAGGTGAAAAACAGAGAGAAAGATTGCTGAAGATTAAGATTAAGCCCTGCAGAAGCGAATGTTCTAACTAGAAATTGGTTTAATTAATAGCACATTTTACATAATGATTACAGTGTAATTGCGCTGACTAGCAGAGTGTCATTAAATATACCCATGCTCCTTTACAACACCCTAAGGCTAAAAATAATGAGTTACATTGAAAATCACTGTGCAACAGGTTCATAAATAACATTTAAGCCTATACAAGGCGAATACTTATAAATAATAAATATTTGCCTTTTGTAATTGAAGAAAAAATGACAGCCTTCTTTTCCTACTACCTTGTAGATTGCCATGTTATAATGCTGAAAAGATTTTTCCCCTTGCTTTCTCTAGAAGGTGTTGAATAATTTATTCAAATGCTAATATTCCACGTAGCCTGACTTTGAGGAACAAATATTCCTACATAAAGAATAAATGCCAAGATGCTTATTACCTCTCTTGCTTTACTTTACACCATGTAACCCCCCAAAACCACCACCGTCTATTACACCTGTCAAATGAAGTTAGTGGCCAAATTTTCTTGCAGAGAAGAGCATTTTTCTTGATTTAAAAATTACCCCTTCTCCCCAAGTGTTCATCATGCTCAGGGTCGTTACAGAGCCGCAGCTGCTCTGTGACTTCAGAAGGGAAGTCGGAGGTGCCTGATAACTTCTTAATCTCTCTCTCGTCTCCTGAGAATCAATAACACCTGATAACAATGGATGCGGCTCCTTATCCATGGAGTTCATCCTGGCACAGCTCAAGTCTGCAAAAGGTCAATGTTCACCAGCCTCATCTTCATCTTCTCTGTTCCAAAATGGAGTCTGGTTCCTCCAGTGCCCAAGAGCAAGCTGGAAGTAGGGCTCCCCCTGCAAGGCAGCCTCCGGAAGGGCTCTGGAATCTCTCCAGAGCTGGCCTCCCAGTCAGCAGCTTCTCTCCGAGAATGGTGAGAAAGGGGATGTCTCCAGGCTGTAAGGAAATGTGATTTTTGTGGGGGATGATTCCAGGCAGGATGGTAGATAGAGGTATCCCCAGCTCTCTAGGGAAGGACACAAGGAGAAAACACCAGCTTCTCCCAGAGTTCAGTCTCCCAGTGAGTGTGAGGCAGGCCAAGCATTGTATCTCCTGAAAACTCAAGAACCCCCAGTTCAGGCAAGCCCTTCAAAGAGGTTACCATCCAGCTTCTCCCTTCATGCTTAGGATGGCAGCTCCTTCGGTGGGGGTTGCTTATTGAAGAAGTGGCTTTAGCTTTGGCTGGAATTCAGTTCAAGTACTGGGTTCACTATTTATTAGCTGTGTGACCCTGGGTAAATCACTCAGCCTCTCTGAACCTCAATTCCCTAATTTGTAAAGTGAGATGCCAATAGTCTCTGTCCCCTAAAATTGTTGTGAGGATTACATTTAAAAGTTTCTTTGTTTGCAAACACTTAGCAAAGTGCCTCGCGGTTATAATGGCTGAAGATATGGTAGTTATTATTCATCTCGTGATCAGAAAGTTTCTTCCTCATATTTAGCCCAAATCCATCCTTCTCACTTCCATCCATGGACTTCAATTCTAACCTGAAGATCCAGGGCAGCCAGAGGGGGCCCTTTCACAAGACGAATCACATCACTCCCCTCATTAAAGCCCTTCGTGATGTTTCATGGGCGTTAGAAAACCTGAAGGCTGCGATCCTTACCCTGCATGGTCTAGCCTCTGCCTGCCTCTCCGGCCTCAGCTCACACAACTCAAGCCCCACGCCCTGTGCTCCAGGGGTCCCTGGCCAGTGCTGCCCAGCCTCTTTCCATTCCTCGGGCAGACCACGTGCCCTCTGGCCCAGGGCCTTGGTAAATGCCTCTGCCAGGAGTGCTCTTCTTACTTACTTTTTCTAGGCAGCTCTTTGGACCTCAGTTCCAGCAAGGTCTCCTTGCGAAAGTCTTGGCATACACAAACTCAGCAAACTTGAATCACATCCCCACCTCTCACAGCTCCCTCTACTGTCCGTTCCAAGTTTTATCATCACTTGATGTGTTATATTTGCACGATTGGTTGATAAGTGATTATTGCCATTAGTAAACTGCGCATTCTATGAAGGCAGCGATCATGGATGTTTGGAGTTCATAGCAGGCTTTGCACAGCACCCCGCATATGGCCCTCAGCAGATATTTGGAGTGAATAAAGAAGAGAATGATCCATTTCTACATGAGTCCTTCACATATTGAAGATACTACACATGCTTCTCATTTTCGTGATTTAAATGTCACATGATTAAGGACCTTAATGCTTCATGTTAAGTTTTACGCCTCCACAAGCAGCCCCATGTTCACCTGCTGTAGGGCAATGGCTGGTTCTCGTGACGGGAGATGTGCTTCCTCTTCTAGCACGGCCACAGGCCGTGTCAGCTTTAAATCTGCATGCGAGACACACACACATTGGTTTTTTGTTTAAAAACCGAAGAAAATTTGGAAAATATAGAATACAAAAGTGTAAAAAAATTCTTCGACACATCATGCAAAGAAAAACACTGTTAACAATTTATAGTAATTCTTGTATTTGTATGCATATGTGAATAAGTTTTTGTAGTATGTGAGGAAGGATTCTATAGTGGAAATACACCTGCACACACCTATTGCTTTTCACCAATATTAAATCATAAAAATATTGCTACATTATTATATAACCTTTACAAATAGCATTCACAGTGCTACATCAGAAGTGCTTTCTACTGCTATTGACAGGAAAGCTTGGGAGGCTTAAACAAGTAGGAGGGATCTAATCAATGAACACGTATAAAGGACCATGGACATGGACAATAGGGTGGGGATTGACTGTGAGAGCAGGTGGGTAGAAGGGGCAGGATAGAGCAACAGGGGAAAATTGGGACAACTGTAATAAAACAATTTAAAAAGAAATAAAAATTCATATTCCCAGAAAAAAAAAAAGTCATCTGAACATATGCAGTTGCTGACATGGCTTCAGATCGCTTTTTCCTCATGATGTGATATAATTGCTATTGCTCCTGCCATCACGTTTGTATGCAAGGCAGGAAGAAGACAGATGGGATGTGCCACTTCTATCCTTCCCATTTATCAGGAAAAGTGAAAGCCTTCCCAGTACCCTCAGCAAACTTCCACTTATGAATCCTTGACCAGACTCTGTGATCAATGCTACATACCAAAATATCTAGAAAAGTGAGTATTTAGTTTTTCCAGCCTGTTAGGTTGAGGCAGTGAAGGGAAGCTGGGTACCATTCCCACGTCCTGTCAGGTTCATTCTGTCCATTTGATTCTTAGCTCTTTAAATAAAAGTCATGGAAACTTTCAAAAAGACTCTTTCCTCCTCATGCTTCCTGGTTTATGAAAATCAACCAGATAAACAAGCAGTGGCTCTCAGACAGACAGCTTATAGAGATGATTCTGGTCGTCACGATGATTATGGAGCTGCTATTCCCTTTGGTGGTCAGGAGCCAAGGCTGATGAACATCCTCAAATGCACAGGAAAGCTGCACAGTGGAAACCTGCTCAGCCCCAAATGCCAATAGTGTCCTTATTGACTCCCATTCAGGGCAACCATGGGAATTACTTCATCAGAAACAAGGAAGGAAGGGAGGGGGAAGGGGAAGGAGCAAAGGGAGGGAGGGAAAGGACCATTGTATCATTAAACCTTAACCACTAGAAACAACAGAAGACAGATGATAATTCTCAAGGATGGGGTAAGCCCTGTGCATACTATTTGCTTCTCCCCGATCCATAGTTTGTATCATCAGTATATACAGGTAACATTATTTAAAGTGCCCTCCTAAAGAAGTATTCGAGAAATGGCATGGTAGTAGATCTTCGCTCTTTCTGGCTTTCAAAGGGTTCCTCCAGGGGCTTTGGGACCTGATACTGTTTGCAGTTCGTTCTTCCCCCAAGGAAGTTAGGAAAAATAGAAAGGCCCAAGACAGGTACTGCTCGGTGCTTAATGATGATAGGCAGAGGCGGGAAAGCACTTTTTCCTCTCGGCAGAGCCTGGGCTATTAGGAGAAGGAAATTTAGTGTTTGATTTGCCCATTCTCCATTCCTCATCGAGGCTTTGGTCCCAAATTGCTAAACCTCCATTCAACAGTTAAATTAAACATAACTAACTTTGTTGATATTATTTCACAGCCGAATAACTTGATATTCATACCCTTTGTGTGTTCAATAAGTACCGAGCTCAGACACATTTTTAAGTCTCAGCTGGTGATGAATTCTGCTGAGCTAAACTTGTGTTTCACAGGATTCTGCTCAGCTGAGACGGGGTACGCTATTGCACTGTAAAAATAAGCTTCAAGCCATAATTTTGATGGGCCCCTCACAGCACGGAAACATCCCTCTTCTCCTCCCTCTTCTCAGTAGCAACTGCCATTTGCCACTCGCACATCCTAACAACCGAAAAGAATCCTGTGCAGACAGCACTCCTTCACACCGATGCCTCCGAGGTGCGAAGAGCACTCAACTTGGACACCCAAGGCCTCTGAATTTGCCCCTTCTCTGCTCCTTCATGTCCTGGTGACTATAAGCAGGTCACTTAATTTCCGGCAGTCAGAGTCCGTGTGTGGCAGATGTGGAGGTAAAAGCCCTGCCCTGCGACCTCACACATCTGCTGCCGGCTCAAGTCGCACAAAGCACTGAAAACATGCTGCAGACGGGCGGGTGCTATTCACCACTGTTTACATTTCACCTGTAATTGCAGTCCTGACCTCTACACATGACAGGAATTGCCTAATCAATATTTGAATTAAATAATAAATTCGTGGGTTAGGCACCGTCTATGTACTAAGCCCTGTGTTAAATACTATGGGTGTTCCTGGCTGGTGTAGCTCAGTGGATTGAGCGCGGGCTGGGAACCAAAGGGTCTCAGTTCGATTCCCAGTCAGGGCACATGCCTGGGTTGCAGGCCAGGTCCCCGTGAGGGCCATGTGAAAGGCAACCATACATTGCTGATTCTCTCCCTCTCTGTCTCCGTCCTTCCCCTCTCTCTAATAATAAATAAATAAAATCTTAAAAAAAAATACTATGGGTGTAAAGAATGAAATTGTGTTTTAGTTTGAGAGATGAATAAACAATTATAATACAGGGAGATCTTTCCCATGTAATGGAGACCAAATGAGGTTTTTGAGCATGTGACCTTCTGCCCAGGTGAGCAAGGACCAATGCACAGAGGGGACCAATGCACATTCTGATGGGAAGCATGTATCAGTCACTTTACTAAGAACTTTATACACTTTCTTTCCTCTAGTGTCACAACAGCCCTGTGGAGCAGGTAGTATTATACCTATTTTACAAGTAACAAGGCCAAGGCCTAAATGACTTACCCACAGTGCGAAAACTAATAAGGGAGGAGCTTGGATTATAAAGCCACGCCCACCACCAGGAGGCTGGGACCGGCCCTCTTCACGGCCTCCCCACTCTCATCTCACAGGTTGAGAAAAAGCTTGTTGGTCTTTCTGTACAAGAGAGGTTTAAAAATGATCTGTAAACATCCTACTTACATGACATTAATTATGAGTTATCAGAAACTATAGAAATTATCCTTTTTTAAAGGAAGATGTGGAGGTTACTATAAGCATGTGTGGATATCTCACTCAACGCAAAAGCAGGCAGTGCCAATCAGCCTCCCAAGGGACCGGAACTAAGTACTGGAAACTCCACAAACGAGGCAGATTCTCACCTCTCTCCCTCTCGTGCTCTCTGGCTTTGTTCCATTGACTTCACGCTCTCTGTTATATTCATTATTTTCTCTCTTCAGACCAGCTTTCCTTGCTTCTTCATGAACAACGCTACCCACCCCTTGTTACACAACAGAAGACTGACTGCCTACACTGAATCCCAATCCTAATTCCTGGGAGAGGGATCCGGCCCACCTTGGGTTAACTGTGTGTGTCCTGAAGTGTGAGCTGTATATAGTCACTTCCTTCCAGCACGAAGAGAACAGCATGGGGAGTAGAGAAACTAAACAAACACTACCTCAGCCAGGTGATCAAGGTCAACATCAACAGTGGTAAGTCATGTTGATAGTATGTATTCTTGATAAGATGTGATGAAAATGGCACCTCACCTCTGGTCTTCCTGTCCCAAACCCATAACCTCAGTCTAACCATGAGAAAAGCATTAGACAAGTTCCAACCAAAGGACATTCTACAAAATACCTGACCAGTACTCCTCAAAATGTCAAGTTCATCAAAACTAGGAAAGGCTAAGAAACTGTGGCAGTCAAGAAAAAAACTAAGGAGATGTGATCACTAAATGCAATGTACCTGGATGGGATCTTGGGTCAGTGGGACCATTGCCCTTGAACTTGGATGATTTTGGTTTTATCATTCCCCACCTTCTTAGAGAGAAAGTCCCCTCCCCCAGTCTGCGTCCACCAATCACTAAGAGATCATCAAGGGGCCTATGCCAGTTACTGAAGGATTTTCATTCAAATAATCTTTTAGTCCTAGCCTGGAAACTCTGCATGGGACCAAGACCTCATCGGTGTTTTATGCCCTTTAGGCCACCTACCCTCGCTTCTCTCAGGATAGTCTTACACAACCTTTCAAAGGACAAGAGCATCTTCTCATGATTAACCTTTGGAATGGGCACTAAAAATAATTTTCACTTTAACAGTTCAGATTTTAAGGGGAAAGGCAGATGGGAGTGGCTTATTTAAGCATTTTTTCCCAAAGCAGTGGAGAGGGACAGAACACACAGGAGTCCTTGACCACTGAGCTGACATGTCAACATTTTAACCCTTTTCCATCTTCCTTGTTCTCCCTCCTGCAGTCTCCACTCAAAGTCATTTTAATCTTATGAACTGGGTATTTGCTGATGAACTAATTTCTACAGGGAAACGCCATCAATTCTTCATCCCAGTCTTTAAAAACTGCTCTCAGGTACTTCTGGTCAAGATGGAGGCATAGACTCACCTCTTCATACAACCACAGCAAAAATTACAACCAGACTACAAAACACTATCACCCAGAATCATCACAAAATTAAGCTGTATAGGAGTCTGACAACCAAGGAATTAAAGAAGTCATATTCATCCAGATGGGTAGGAGGGGCAGAGAGGCAAAAATGAGGAATGGGTGGTCCCACACCTATGTGTGGTGGATAAAAATCAGAGGGATTCCTTGGAAGTAAGGGATCCTAGCCTGACACCAGACAAACCCAATCCAGGGTCCAGTCCAGAAAGATAAGTCCCTGTAACTTCTGGCTATAAAAACCAGTGGGGGTTGGGGCAGAAGAAAAAACTGTGGGATTCCCAGGAGTCTCCTCTTAAAGAGCCTGCAAGAGACTTAGGACTTACACAAACTCCCTCCTTCTAGGCTATAGCATAGAAGCAGCAGCTGGAAAGGCACCAGAGGCATACAGAAAGAAATTGAAATGTCTGGCATCAGGGTGAGTGCCACAGGACAGCTTCCACCCAAACAAAACACCAGAAGCCAGGCAACGGCATTGTCCCCTTTCTGAGCCCTGCCCCATACAGAGCCACAGTGCAGTGACAATGTATTGAAGATTCCATCAACGTTGTTCACACAGGTTGTGCCACCCCAGCAATTACCTAAGGCTCTGTCCCATCCAACTAGCTGGTGCGCTTTTCTACAATAGACCACACTATTAAGACAGGGAGGGAGTCAAATAGCTCTACCTAATACACAGAAACAAACACAGGGAAGCTGCCAAAATGAGGAGTCAAAGAAACATGGCCCAAATAAAAGAACAGAACAAAATCCCAGAAAAAGAACTAAACAAAGTGGAGATAAGCAAACTAACGGATGAAGAGTTCAAAACACTGGTTATTAAGACGCTCAAGGAACTCACTGGGAATGTCAGCAGCATAAAAAAGACCTAGGCAAAAATGAAGTTTACACTAAGTGAAATAAAGACAAATTTACAAGGAACCAACCACGGAGTGGATGAAGCCAAAAATCAAATCAATGATTTGGAACAAAAGGAAGAAAAAAAGCATTCAATCAGAACAGCAAGAAGAAAAAAAGAATTAAAAAATAAATAAAAACAAAGATAAGAAGGAGCCTATGGGACAATTTCAAGCATACTAACATTTGAATCATATGGTGCTGGAAGGCAAAGAACAAGGAATTGAAAACTTATTTGAAAAATAGTGAAAGAAAACTCCCTAATTTGGCAAAGGAAATAGACATGAAAGTCCAAGAAGCAGAGAGAGTCCTAAACAAGATGGACACAAAGAGGATCACACCCAGAAACATCATAATTAAAATGCCAAAGTTTAAAGCAGCAAGAGAAAAAGCAGAGTTACCTACAAAGGAGTTCCCATAAGATTGTCAACCGATTTCTCAAAAGAAACTTTGCAGGCAAGATGGGACTGACAAGTAGCATTCAAAGTGATGAAAAGCAAGGACCTACAACCTAGATTACTCTATCCAGCAAAACTATCATCTAGAATTGAAGGGCAGATAAAGTGCTTCCCAAATAATGTGAAGCTAAAGGAGTTCATTATGACCAAATCATTATTATATGAAATGTTAAAGGGACTTACTTAAAAAGAAGATGAAAGCAATGAACATTAAAATGGCAATAAATTCACAACTATCAACAACTGAATCTAAAAGACAAACTAAGCAAACAAGCAGAACAGTAACAGAATCATAGATATGGAGATCATTTGGAGGGTTATGAGTTGGGAGGGAGAAGGGGAAGAATGAGGGAAAAGGTGCAGGGATTATAAAGTATAAATTGGTAGGTACAGAACAGACAGGGGGGTGTTAAAAACAGTGTGGGAAACAGAGTAGCTATAGAACTTATATGCATGACCCATGGGCATGAACTAAGGGGGAGGATTGCTGGAGGCAGTGGGGGGGACCAAGTGGAAGGGAGCAAAGGGGGAAAAATTGGGACAACTGTATTAGCATAATCAATAAAATATATTAAAAAATAAAAACTGCCCTCAGACATCTTTTGTTTTAATAAATGACTGGATTCTGTGTGTGGTTTGCAGTCTTGATGAATTTAGGACTTTAAAATCCTCCCTGTGCTTGATTTTCAGCCCTATTACATAGAAAACTATGGTGCTCCTCACAGTCATGCCAGAGTTTTCTCATAAAAAGGGACCAAGCTAAGTCCTATTGTCATTGGCTATTAACATCGTTATACCCCCACCTGAGCTTTTACACCCAAAACCTAAGCAGCCCTCTCCGCCGTGGGCACACCTGTGGGACAGAATGTTAGGTGTCCCCTCTCCGCCAACACCCCAATTACGTAATTTGGAACCTTGGGGCTGAGCAATTCTGTGCTCAGTCCACTGAGACATTTCCCCGTGCCCGATGCTCTAGTTTTCACTCTTGTCATATAAACACAGGTGTCAGTGTCCCCCTAACTACGAGCTGCTCTAAAGGTAATGGTTTACGCATCTCATCTCACCCAGGGCGTTAGCACACACAGTGTGCACACAACACACTGAACAGGAGGGCACAGACACAGGGGCCCTCCGTATACCCCGTCAGCCAGAGTCACGGCTCCAGATGTGGGTGGCTCTTGGTGCTTAAGCAGGTAGAGAGCAAGGATTAAAAAAGAATGGCCTCCCCGCATGTTCACTCTGACTGGGCCATGATGTAATTTCCAGTCTCACGTCTCTATTTTAGACCACATATGGCAGTAATATTGGCTCTCCCCAACCTCAGCCTAACCATGACTAAACAGGTTGATGAATGTCATGCATCTTATCATCATACATGCATATTTTTAAATATAATTCACTTTTGATCTGCACCCTTGTGCAGTGGTGAATGAAAACAGTTAAGATTTCTTCCACTGTCTGCCTTTAAATGTATTCAACAGCCCTGCTGTCAATAGATTATATTCTTGTACAATGATAATAGCCCCCAAAACTAAGAGGCCTTGTCAGGAATTGCAGTTGTCACAGTTTGATGGGAATGATTTTACTTGGGGTTCGTCTGCCGCACAATCATCTCATAATCTGGATATACATCACAGCATGACATGTAAATTTCCTGCTACTCTGCTTTCATTTCCAGAGGCAGCAATCAAATGAAAACCACTCAACCTCACCCAAATGTATAAATAATTTTCATTCAAACATATTAACAGTCAAAATATGAGAATTTATCACAGAGTGCTAGGCCTTTTAAGAAGCAATAAAGACTTTACTTTTTAAGCATATTTCTCCTTAGAAAAGTAATACGAATAGTAACTCGCAATTTAAAAATCGCATTTGAAAGTCCACATAGAAAGCACCTAATCTGCAAACTTAAGGAATGTAGGTGCTGTGCCATAGATTTGATGCTTGGAGGAGAAGGGACGAGGGAAATATTGTGTAACAGAATTGCATGTGAATTAATAATCACCTACATGAAAATACCGATGTCTAGAAAGGCTGATTTATGTCATCTTTACTAAACATATCTTTTGTGCTGCACAACCAATAGTAGATTACTTTCTCTAAAATATAAACACCTGACCCAGCAGTGATTTGGGTAATGTAACAAATGATACTTTTTTTTTTCCTGATAAACATCAGACTTTAATTGAAAGCAATCTCCCTGGGGGTGAGGGGAAGAGCCCATTGATTCGCAGCATGACATGGCTGAGTCTACCCCACTGCAGGCTGAGTTCCAGCCACACTAGCTGCCAGTTACCAGGGAAGGGAGAGACACATTCACAATTGAACAAAAAAAAATATTTGTCTTCAGTGCTCAGTTATGAAGTCAAATGAGAGCAGGGTGCTAGTTCGCCAGTTGGCCTGGTTCAAGGTGAGTGTGGGGACACCCATGGGAGCTGCACTTGACCAAGAGGACAAGAGATGCAAAGTGCTCACCCCTGGAGCCTGGGGACTCGCCACCCTTGCCTGGAAAGCTCCCCTAGGAAGGTGCCTCGGGACAGCTTTCAGATGCAGACTTTCTGCCCTGCCAGATGGAGGTGCTAAAAGACATTATTTGAGCAATAAGGCACCATGTTGATGCATTTATTAGATGTGGAACAAAACTCCAGAAGGAATATAATACTCTGACACATTTAATTTAATAATTAATTCACTCAGATTTCCAAAAGGTGCCTTCCATGTTTTAGAGACAACAGCACATTGTCTCCAAGTAAAAACCTAATTTAAAGGGTTCCATCATATCTTCAAGGGCCCTTGAGAAGTGGAGGGTGGTTGGAAAGTGTGGATTGGAAGGCAGAGTTCAGGATGGAGGGAAATCTACTTTTCCCATTGATGCCAGCACCTAAAAATTTTGCTGCCTCACTTTAAATTTTTATACCTTTTTCCTCTCCCCCGCTCCTCCCCCACCATGAGCAAAAACTGCTAAGATGACAGTTTTTCCCATTTCACCGGTAAGTGTGTCTGCAGAAGTAGAAGTACCGTAACCTGGGGTACAGCAAGCTCAGCCGTTTGAAATAAAACTTTGCAGTACTAATGTTTTTGTAACTGCTTTCATATTGTAATGATATTTTTCCAAGCACTGGTTTTATTTGATCTTAAATACCTTTTTGGGAAAGTCCAGTGAGCTGACTCTAATAAAATCATGCTATTGAAAAAAGGTTTAAGTAGAATGTTCAGAATAAATTACAAAACTGCATGCAAGAATACCAGCTAGTGCTGCAATAAAAAGCTGAAAATGAGTATTCTTGCAATATATTTTAAAGAAGTAGTATACTTTTTTTGTCCATTTTTTTTCATTGAATGTTTCATAACAGAATGCCTCCATGTCGTGAAAGGAGGGGAATGCATACCAAATGAACAAACTGCGGGAAAAATTGCATTTAAGGGGAAAAAAAACCTTGACTTTTTGGGGGAGTATAGAATATATTTCATTTCATTTTCAATAACTGTTGGAAGATAATAGGAAATGTAATTTCTTTCCATTTGCTGTGCCAAAATACTTAAATTACATCATACTTATCCTGTCATATTTTTCAGGACCCTTTAATGGATTTCACATTCCTTCTGCATGCACTAAGGAATGGATCTGCTCTAAAAGACAAGAGATGTCCAGCAGCGGGGATCTCAGGGAAACTGTTAGAAGGCCCAAGTGGAAGACAGAGGCAGTTGTATATCTGACCTTCTTATAGAGGGGCAGAAGTAAGGGGCTCATAAGGGAGAGAAGTAAGCATATCCTCCTAATTACTCTTGAAATCCTAGGTCCAAAAAGAAATCATAGGCCCGGCTGGTGTAGCTCAGTGGATTGAGCGTGGGCTGGGAACCAGAGGGTCCCGGTTCGATTCCCAGTCGGGGCACATGCCTGGGTTGCGGGCCAGGTCCCCTGTGAGGGCCATGTGAGAGGCAACCATACATTGCTCTTTCTCCCTCCCTTCTCCTCTCTCTGAAAATAAATAAATAAAATCTTTAAAAAAAAAAAGAAAGAAATCATAGGCCTGTTCAGTAGCCCTTCCACCACACAGGACAGTTTCACAGCCAAGGACCGCGGACAGTGAACTTCCCACGGCACATCGCTATCTGCTATTTGAGAGTCCATGATATGCTGGGTGTTGAATCAAGCCCTGAGCTTCAAGTTCTATAACAACAATATTTGTGTAAATAAAATTAACTTATAAATCCAAATTCACTTCTCTCACCTCCAAGTAAAACAAAAGCAATCATTCCCATTCTATGGAGAGAAACCAGGACACAGAAAAGGTGGTAGAGTGATGGACAAAATCTAGAGGGTGATGGACATTGTTGGTGGCCTACCCGGCATTCCTTCTCCCCCCATCTTCCTTGCTACAGAACCTGAGTTTGTTCGGGAACCCACTCCTTCACACACAGCTATGCGCTTTAAGAAACTCTGACCCATCTGGCTGTAACTGCAGATTGACTGGTCACGGGCAATCATATTCCCTCTGCTGTCGCTGAGTTTGAGACGGGGCACGAGTCTACGGCCACGCCACCCTGAACGCACCCAATCTCGTCTGATCTCGGAAGCTAAGCAGGGTCGGGCCTGGTTAGCACTTGGATGGGAGAAAGGGCACAAGACTCAGGCAAGGCAAGTGAAGAGGAAGCAAGTCTGCTAGGCTCCTTCAGAGAAGAGTTTTCTTGCCACCCAAGGAAGGGCTCTCTCTTTTTTCCTCCAGATATTTTGTTGTCTGGATGAGACCCCTGAAAGGTCGCCGCCACTCTGCTAGGATGAATACCGGGGATGGCAGAAATAATGCTGGGTTCGTTTCCAAGGGCTGCTGTAACAAAGTACGATAACCCAGGAGTCTTAAAACAACAAAAATGTATAGTCTCACAGTTCTGGAGGCTAGAAGTCCAAAATCAAGGTGTCCGCAGGGCCGTGCACTCTCTGATGGCCCTGAGGAGAGAATACACTACCCACTTCTACTGTCTGTCGGCAATCCTTAGTGTTCCTTGGCTTGTAGATACATCACACCAGTCACATGGCCATTTTCTCCGTGTGTCTTCACATTGTCTTCCCTCTGTGCATGCCTGTCTTCGTGTCCAAATACGCCCTTTTTATAACACCAATCATGTTGGACTAGAGTGACCACTCTGGTGATCTCATTTTATTTTGATTACCTCCGTAAATACTCTATTTACAAATAAGGTCACATTCTGAGGTACTAAGAATTAGGATTTCAACACATATTTGGAGGGAGGGTAGTCGGGGGACACAATTCAACCCATAAATTGCTCAAATGTGGGCAGACACCAAGGTTGATGGACCTTGATGACATCATGGAGCCTCTGAATCAACCAACTCTGAAAGCTGCCCTGCCTCAGGACTGACCAATATGTGAGAACACCTTTCTGCACCATTCAAGTCATTTTGTATTGAGGTTTGTTACTTGTAGTTGAAGCCACCTTCATTGGTGCAACATATATGGCATAAAAACAGATTGGATTCCACCATTTGCTAGCTGTGTCCTCGGGGAAAATCACTTACACTCTCTGAAAACACTTTCTGCATCTCTAAATTGAGTCAAACGTCATCTGAGAGCTGTCGCGGGTTGATGAGACAGTGCATGTAAACAGCATGGTACAGAAAGCGTGCTTGTAGACCGCTGTTATGCTCTTTTTAAAACCTACCCTTGTGACTCTGGGAGAATAAAAACAATACAACATAATCTACTTTTTAAGGGACTAATGAAAACCAGTAGTTCTTGGTGGTTGGTACAGTTCTAAACAGATCATTTTGTCCATGTTCTTCCCTTAGGTACACTGCACCTGTCCACGCCGTCCTGCGTCTTTGTTACAGCCGCCATCTTCAGGAGACAGTTGACCTTCGTGGTTACAGGCATGGACTCTGCTGGAGCAGGACCTTACAGATTCAAATCTTGGTTCTTCCCCTTTCTGTGTGACCGAGAGCAAGTTATTTAACCTCGCTGTACTGTGGTTTCTTCATCTCTAAAAAAATAGGAATGACAAAGTTCAACATACATTCTTCCTTGCAATTTCCACTATCACCTGCAATCATCTCGGGATGCTACACCAGTGGATTTCAAACTTCAGTGTGTGTGGAAGAAGCACCTGGAATGCTTGTTATAAATACAGATTCCGAGCACCGTCCTCCTCCCCCCAGCTCACAGATTCAGATCCAGTAGGTCTGAGACCCACGCGTAACAAACACTCCAGGTGAAATTGATGCAGGTGGCCTCTTATCACACACTGGGAGACTTTCTAGTTCCTCTAATTGGAAGTCAGGAGACTTAGAAGGAATTACTCACCTTAGAGAGATGTATTTCTCTTACCCTGCCTACTATTGTGAAAGCTTCTGGAAGGCAGAGGCATCATGATCTCTGAATCTTCCCCGCCCCCCGCCCACCACCACCACGTGTCTGGCCCAGTACCTTGCTCAGACACTGCACAAACAGTGTTTACTAAATCAATTAAAGTCATCTTAGCTGGTAGAAACAGAAGTGGTCAGGGAGAGATAGGGGGGTGGAGAACCAGGCGGAAGGAAAGCAGGTTCACCTAACCATTTAGATATTTGGAGAGATTCTGCTGGAACAGCTGTCCTGAGCCAGCCCCAGCACTGGGTTTTGTTTCTGTAGCCCTGTGAACAGTGTGGTAGCACGGCCACCAGAAAGCTCTGGAATTCCAGGTTGGCTTCACTTTTTAGATTGCTACCAGCCTGGGACACAGCCCCTCACCCAAACCCAAAGCAAGCCAGGTCCAAGAGGACAAAGGGGCAAAAATGCCAAGTTGGACTCCTTATTGTTACTGGGTCACTTAGCCAACTAAGTTTAGCTCTCTTAGGGGCAACTTCAACAAAGAATATTTACACTGTTGTTTTGTAAAGTAATTAATGTTAATGCATACAGCAATATGTAGCTACTATTTATTGGATGAGTATATGGGCCAAGTGCTTTTCATGAATTATATCATTAAATTCTCAAGAATTCATCAACTAATATTTGTTGAGCATCTACTATGTGCTGAGTTATCAAGAAAAGCCAGCATGGTATACTTATCAATAGATGTATAAATATATCTATATTTCATATATGACTATAGAGAGAGAAATTTCCTATAAAGATGGAGAGGCTAAGTATAAAGCATTGGTGCAGTGTCTGACAGATAGCAAGCACTGAATTAATATAAACCATTATCGTTAATTATTAGAGTGTATACATACTGTTATTAACAGTGGTTCTTTCTGGATGATTTCTTTCTGGAAATGTTCTGGGTGAATATTTCTTCCTTTTGTTCATTGTAGATATACTAAATGTTCTACATTAAGTATGTAATGCTACTGTTATAAAAAATTAAAGTTTTTTATTTTAAAAAGTAAGATATCTCCCCTCTGGATCTACAGAGGAAAACCACTGTCTTTGACAGCACCACCTAGTGGTTTCAACACAATGTTGCTGAAAAAGACCCTTTCTTTCCCTGGCCCACCTCCTCCGGACACATTCTCAGAGACGCCACTTCACATGGAGAACCACAGGAGTGACTGCGATGTGTTCCGATTCACACAGTGCCCTGCATAAAGTTTGGCCAACGACTGGCATGCTTAATTTGTGCCCTTATTGATCTTTAGAACTCACTATTTTTTCATGATGGGATGATTTTATTTCATATGGGACTTTGATTTTGAAACTTTTTCTCACAGAAATATAACTTAGGAATCCAGTGAGACCTCTAACACACACATACATGCACACAAAATAAATCTTCTATTTTAGAATATCCTTGTAGCTAGAGGTGGAAAAATAAAAGTTTATCTGATCTTTACCTTTATCTCCCTTTATCTTCCATTTGGTTACCCCGTTGTACAAGTCACACAGAAACATAAATAAATAGAAGCATTTATTAAGTACCTACTAAGTGCCACTCATTATGCAAGATGCTGCAATGCAGAGCTGAACGGAGCGTGCCCCTTGTCCTCAGTGAGCGGTTACGGGAGACCGGCATTTAACGTTGCTCACTCTGACACCACAACTCACCCCGCACTCCTTCCTCCAACAAGCATTTGTTGAGCATGTGCTATGTCACAGGCATTGTTCTAGGCACTGGGGATGCAAAAATCAATGACATAAATAAAGTCCTTGCTGCTAGAGCTTGCAATCTAATGGGGGGTAGATGATAAACAAATGACTCTAAGATATAGTTGTGATAGTGTTACCAAAAATAATAAAGTGAGTTAAGGGGAATAGAGAAATACCACAGTTGCTGCTGATAATGAAAGCTTCTCTGGTCAGGGGATATTTGAGAAGAAAGCAAGAGGTGCTAATGGAGCAAGTCATGCAGATATTGGGGGGAAGAGCATTCTATGCAAAGGTCCCAAGGCAGGCATGCGCTTCCAGGCATTGATAGAAGAGCATGAAGGTCTGTGTGACTGAGTACAATGAGCTAGGGAGAGAGTGGTAGATGATGAATTTGGACCAGATCTGGCAGGACCTCGCTGGCCCTGGTAAAGGTCTTGGATTTGATTCAAGGGTTGATAGGAAGCCACTGAGCAAAAAAAGAGCGACATGCTCTGGCTTCCACTTTAAAATATCTTTTAGCTGCTGAGTAGATATTAGACTGGAGGAGGACAAGAGCGGAAACAAGGAAACCATGCAACCGTCAAGTGAACGAGTGTCTGTGTGGAACAACAGAATATATGAATAAAATGTAAAAATATAACAAAGAGGTAGTGTTCCGGCACAGCCCAGAGTGATCAAGGAAGTCTCCTCGATGGAGGTGAGGCCTAAACAGGGGTTTGCTTTTTATTTTCAGATTTGAATTTTTTGGCAAGGAATGTTCTTCCATTAGGCAGCCCATAATATCAATGTCTCTCTTTCGCAATGTTAGCAACTTAATAAATGCCCTGATGCATTCATTCATTAATGGTTGCAAAATGGTGATATCCTCATTCTATCTTTTCATTTATATTTATTAGCTGGAGTACATTTATAAAAAGAACCTTTCCTTTATCTTCTATTCCATTACCCAGCTGTATAATTCACACAGAAAAGGCAAAATAAGTGCTTGAGTTTTTCTCCTTTATTTTCAGCTTTCAGAATAATGAGTTGGCTGACTAGCATCTTTTCATGCTGACCAATTGTCTGCTTGCTTCTCTCTCTCTCCCATTTTCCCTCTCTCTTTTTCTCTCTCTCTTTAATTCTTTCTCTCTTATATACAGGGTGGGGCAAGAGTAGGTTTACAGATGAAGAGTAGGCTTACAGAAGTAGGTTTAAGAGTATGTGAAACAGTTTATTCTTCTATTATTATTTATTAATTGTTGTATTACTTTCCATAAGAACTGTAAACCTACTTTTGCCCCACCTTGCATTTTCTTTCTTTCTTTCTCCTTTTCTTTCCCTCATTCTCTCTTTCTTATTATCATTATGAACTTGTGATTTCTAAACATATCTGGCAGGTTTTAATCTAGTGCAGTTATTACCCTTATGAATGCTTAATTGTTCCATCCTTAGGCAGGAGCCTCTTCAACCTGACTCCTGAGCCCTGTTGACAAAACCCTAGTGGCTTTTGATGATGCCCTTGCTCTGTGATACAAGTTGTGACAAGCTCGCCATGCACTTTCCCTGCCCTGAACTCAGAACAGACGTTTCTCTAAGGAGCTGGGGTCCCATCTGTGGGACACTGGCACGTCGGCACCACGATGCTAGGGGTGAACCACTATGTCCGTTTTGGTGGTTGTTTCTAGGCCTTTTCAGTAGACAGAGTTTGACGTTGTTTTAATAAAATTAATTAGGACTTTATATTGATAATTCCAATTTAAACTATGAGATTTTTTTACTCCTTTTCTCTACAGTGATAGTCTCAATTTTCAACACCTCCAGAGATGATAGAGTTGCAGTAACCCTTAATCCCTGATTTGCTCTATTCTCCCAAAACACAACAATTATATAATTAACAACAGCAACATGATTACTATAAATAGTTTAAGATTCCTTTTGCAGTTCTCGTGTCCTAAGAGGATCTCACCCTATGAATGTACAGACAAGTCACGGACACATACAGTCATTTAGATTGTTCATGTCTTGGGACTTTACAGCTGGCGGCGGAAGCGGATATCTAAGAAGTGACTGCAAGGCAGTGGCTGCTACACAACCAGTGTAGAGAGCAACAAACGGGAGGCTCTGCTATCTGGAGGCTCAGAGCCGGTCTCCCTGAGGAAGAGACACTCCCCGCTGGGTCGGAATCCGTTCAGCAGAACATGGGGGTGAGGTGGGGAGGGTGTGTTCCGAACGGTGTTTCCTAAGCTGTGATTTATAAGGCACTCTACAAATAAAATGCCAAGGGACAACTGTAGCTTTTTGGTATTTTCTTTTTAAATCATGTTCTCCCAAAACCAAAAGATCGTTAACCAAATCAGGTCTGATCTCCTCTTTGAGAGTAGTTTTCAAGTCAAGAGTCACACCAAAGGTTAACTATTGCACAAAGTCACAGACGTGCTTTCTGTGTGACCCCAAAAGCAGGCTGCGCAGTGTAATCACCCATTTGACTCATCATACTTAACTTCCATTTCTAAAACTGAAAGCCTCAGAGTGGTAAGTGCCCGGAGCAGTTTTTAAAAAGAAGGACTTTGGAGGGTAAAGGGCATCCCCAAATGATCCCAGAGAGGACCTGACACTGCAGAAGACCCAAAATAATAATGAGAATGACCCTTTTCTGTGGGTAGCACTATATAAGATGCTTCATATACATAAAACCTGATCCTCAAAACAACTCTGAGTTTGGGTGATGTTATCCCATTTTAGATCTAAAGAATCTGAGAGCCAGAGGAGGTACGAGGTGAAGTTCAGAGTTACACAGCCACTAAGTGGGAGAGCCAAGATTCAAATTCGGGTCTGCATAATGCCAAGACCAATACTCTATCCATCACCCTACTGAATTGCACTTGTCTGTTCTCTAGAGACATGGCTTATTTGAATACATATACGGTGGGTTATAAAATGAATTATGTTAGTCTAGAGTTAGAGCCATAAGGAGTACTCATCATAAGAACTAGCATTTGGGTAACCCTCTCCAGCTTACACTGATATCCTTACACTGATACCTCATTATTCCCATTTCACAGAGGAGGAGACTGAGATTCAGGAAGATGTTCAGCTGCTCGGCTACTAAGTGACAGAACTGGGGTTTAAACCCAAGGTTTCTGACCCCAAACCCCCTCCTGCCGCCCAAAACTATAGTGCCACTTATCAACAAAGTATCCCTCTTTGTTTACAAAACTGAGTATCAAAAATGATAAAAATGAAACTTCCTTAAAATTGTTTTACTTAAACAAAATCTCTATGTGAAAAAAACTGCAAACTCAATACATTAACATTATAGCAAAAAAAAATACACAAAAAGAAAACATAAAACTCTGTCTTTAAATTGTTTTCTTAATTCTTCAGTAAATCTAAACTGTTCTAAAAATAATGTCTACTTTAAAAGAGAAGAGGACATGATCTTTCATTGCTTAAGTTACTCACCTTTTTTTTGATAAGTAATTATGCCAAAAAGGTAGAAATTTTACTTGCTTTTGATAAGTCCACACTAACTGCTTCCTCCCACATAGGGTAGCCCATTTTGGGTTTGGGAGTCAGCTGGTGTGGGGTCCAGACCTTGGCTTTGCCTCTTCCTAGCTTGCCAAGCGCCTCCCCCAGTGCCTCTGACACAGTAAATGCTCAATAAATGGCAGCTGTTTTTCATTTGCGTGCCACACTGCCTCTCACTGTGGTTAGGGATTAAAGGTTGGGATTTGGATTTGGGGAGGTATTTTTTTTAAAAAAAACTTTAATCTTCAATCATTAGTTCATTTTCTCTTAAATAACGAAAATTATTAATTCAATTCTATTTCCTATAGCTTTTGAACCTATTTGAAGTATATAGGTTAAGGACTGAAACAATCCAAATTTAAGTACTATTTGTATCCTGTTGCTTAGTTAAAATTTTAGAAAGAAAAAATTTTTGGCTTTTTAAACATAGAGAACATGGTTGCAATATTTTCATCAATCTATGAAGCAAAAAGCATTATAATAGTTTCACTGACTCAGGACGATGAAGTCTCTGTTCCAAAGCATCAGCTTTACCCATCCAGCTGCTGCAATGTGGCTGTGGGTCTATGCGGGGGCGTCTCTCAGGACCATCCGGATTCTCACACATCTGGATCTTGCTCACTGGTGACTGAGCCTGATATTTGCTGTTGAGGTAGATGGAGTGTCACCAGGGCAATCCACTTAGCAACCCAGAGATTTGTTCAATGATAGAAAAACCAAAGCAGAATTCTGCTCAAATCACTATGCACCAACCAAGGCTGTTCGCTATTTTTAACCAATTGTAATTGCTCTGGAAACTGGCAACACCTTCCTTTTTAAATCAGAGTGGCAGTTCCTGCACGTGGAGCCACCTGAGCTGTTGTTGCCTTTTACACACTTCAGGGGGCGCAGTGGAGTTTGGCAGAAGGAAAATTATTATGTAAATTAATAATTATTTAAATTTAAAATATTGTAAACAGTGTGATGTTAGGCTTTTGTTTTTGTGGATTATCCAGTTTGTGGACCACGTTGGCCTGGACAGTCTGACTGCTGATGTTCTAAATGGTGTGCTTCTTTTAGCATCTGCTCATCTGGAAGGTGAACAGTAAAAAAGTTTTTTTAACAAAGCAAGTACATTTTTGCTTTTCTAGCAGCACGATTTGGGAGTGACAATAGGAAATAATTGTCGGCCAGAACTCTTT
>PVJI01001629.1:0-55000 GCA_004026765.1 Micronycteris hirsuta | reverse complement strand
CTGGGTTGATGGCCAGGTCCCCAGTAGGGAGTGCGTGAGAGGCAACCACACATTGATGTTTCTCTCCCTCTCTTTCTCCCTGCCTTCCCCTCTGTCTAAAAATAAATAAATGAAATCTTTTTTAAAAAATAAATAAATGAATAAAGGAAGGAGGATAACTCATATTTATTGAGCATGAAACATTTCTGGGAATTTTAGGAGGGTTTCATATGTTTTAACTTATTTAGTAAAGGTATTTGGAACAGATAAAATGATCCATAAATGCTTACCCATACATGCCCAGCACATCTAGCACACAATAGGTGATCAATATATTTGTTCAGTGAAGTAAAAGTTTCAGGCTCTCAGAAGAACTTCTTATACTTTATTTTTTCAGGAGAAAAAAAGGGCACCAGGATATTCTCCAAATCTATATGAAAATCTTAAAATGTAATGCAGGTAAAAGAAAACATCTGCTTTGTATTAACTAGACTGGTCCGATTCTCTAACCTTAAAGTAACTTCAACAGGGAAAAGTGGGTAACAGGGAAGTTTGGAATGGCAAATCTTGGCAAAGATGCTGCTCATGCTTCTGTCTTCCACCCCTTCACCATGGCAGGCATTGCTAATAGATCATGGCACGATTCCCCGCTGATCCAGGGCAGAGCCTCAAGTCCTCAAACACCTTGCCCCAGGCACTACCACTAATCCATCAGAATTGACATGCATGCTGAAATCTATTTGTCATCCCTGATAGACTTAAATGTTTTTTCTCTGTGGCCTAAGGGCACCAGAGAACTGGCTCCTGCTGTTTGTACACCTCTCTGACTTTGCCCAGAGGACAGGAGAGGTGCAATCTGTAAAGCTATTCTTTGGGCCCAGGTTTAAACTTGATTGAAGAATTGCCGGCCTGTATCTTAGAATCTCTGAACAGGTTACTACGTGAGGCTGCAATATCTTTTAGATATTTTATAAATAAACTAGATTCCTACTGGTCCAGAATTACTGGGCACAGCCCTACCTATGAGAAGGATCAAAAGAAAATAACCTCTAGAGATCCTCTCTGCTCCTATCATTCATTTTCTCCCCAGAGTTAATAACGGCATCCCTGAAACAAATTCGCGTGTGTTCAAAGTTTCAAAGAAATCTTTAGTTTAAAAATATTGTTACAGAATTTTTTTTAATTTGTGTACAATTAAGGGATATAATTTATGCATTTAAAAATACTTTCCAAAATATGCATCAATAGTATATGGGAAATTTTTACAAAGAACATTTTTACTAACCATAAACTGTATAACCCCTGACAGGATCCTGCATGCTTAGCTCTTCGAAAATACTACAGTACATTTCATGCCTAGAACTGACCAGTTAACTGATTAAAATTACATCATAATCTTTTCTTTTCATTAATGCCCACGCTAAAGGAAGACAGTTAAAAGGACAGTAAAATCCTATGACGGTTAAACCAGGTCTCGATTCCATACTGTGTCAAGTTTAAATACAATCATTCATGATGTTGAAGGTCATCAAATTTTCCTAAGCAGGTGTATCCCTAGAAAAAAGACGTTTTAATTAAACCTATTCATCAATATAGAGCAGACCTCTAAACTAAAAGCGTGGCTTGGAAAGCAGCAAATTTACATAAGATGTCAATCTAATAAGAGGAAAAAGCCTCCTACAGGTTCTTGTCCCCAAAAGGGGGCCTTTTGGAGTCTAACTGAGCCACGTGAATCAGGACCGGGTGTCACCGTTACTCCATTCGCCACGACTGCCACCATGGTGAGCAGCACCGATGTTAAAATCCAATGAGAAGTATGCCTCCTGGGGTAGAATTGAACCCTGTGTCAGAAACCTTCACTGGGGTCAAAAAAAAGGAGTAAACAGTGAGCTGTTTAGTTTTTTAAATACCACCCATATCCCATAAACTCCCTAGAATGTTAATAATCCCTGTGAACCCCGAGAATGGAAAAAACTATATTTAGGTGTAAATTATAACAGGCATAAAATCAAAGTGTATGAGGCCAAGTACATATCAGTCTTATTTACCATTTTTAAATGCTTACTCAGTGCCAGGCACCTTGTACAAATTAACCTCCACAACAATTCTGTGAGGTAAACGCCCCATTTAATAGAGGAAGCCACTGAGGCATAGGAAGGTTGTACAACTTGCCCAGAGTTAGTCAGTGGCAGAGTAGGGGTTCAACCTCCAAGTCCATAGTCTTCATCCTCCTCCTCTGCTCCTCTTATTATGTTTACAGATTTTTAATTTGCTTTGTTTTGTTTTGGAAAGGAGAAGGGAACCATGGTCTTTTCCTCTGTCTTTAAGCTGGGATGGAAGGAAATTTTCCATCACAGTCTTCTAAAATCAGACTGAACAATTGGTAATTCTGGTATCACAAATTTAAAGCCAAGAGGGAACTAAGCCATCCAATTGCAATTTTGGAGACCGTCTAAATAGAACCTAGTTTTTCAAGAAATCGATTACATCTATTTTAATGTCTGAAGTGAGGCATGCTAGTAATGCAGGTGACGAGGAGCCTTATGTAATTATTTTCAGGTTGGCTCAAAAAATGTACTGTCCTATTATAGAAAGAGACACATAAAAAACAAATGATATTGAAAGCCTGGAAGGTCAAGTGCAAGGATCTGATTTTTCCCTTCTTACATAATTGCAGATTCATTCTCCCTGGATGTCTTTACATTGTATTGTTGCTCTCCTGTCTAACTTGTATGTGCTGGAAGTTTTTTCCTTTTGCCAAAAAAAACCCAAAAAACCCCAAAACTCCAAAAAACAGTGCATAACATTTGATTAAATATGGCACTGTGAAGTTTCCGCAGTGAAAATTCACCCATACACAAGCACCAGATGGGTATAGACCTCGACCATGAGAATTACCTGTTTACGTGGTTGGTTTACATATTATGAAACCACCCATCTGATCTCTAATGGCAGCCCTGCTGACACTGTCTGACCCAGTTTGACAATGTGGATGGAAATCGTAGGGTTGGCTGTTCAATGGCTGTGACTTTTAACAGCACTGCTTTTGGGCCTCAAATCAATTCTCTCTGTTTACAGACCATTTCACAGCCCTTTACCTGCAACATCACTTGTGTCAGTCCCATAAATACTTTGGTGTGTATAATGCTTGAATTAGCATAATGGTTTAGGCTCTGAGCTCTTAGCCCAAAGAAGGACACATCAACACGTTCTCTTCACTTAAGCAATTAAGAGCCATTATGCTGCTTCAGTGGAAATATCATCAAGGTTAAAGACAATCCCACACAGCCCTCTCACCTTTTTATTCCAAGTCTAATAAATGAGGCATAGAAATTGAAATGTTAGTAAACAGTCCTACTTGCAAGCTCTTTTTGGATCATGCTTAATCAGATACCATTTTACCAGGCGTTTGCAAAGCATTCAGAAATGTGTATATTAAATTGTTCATTTAGTGTAAGAAAATAGTTTGCTAATTTAATTTTTAAGTTATAGTGAGCACTAATTTGTTTTTGTCGGATTTTAAAATTTTTAACATTAAGTTACATAAAAAAATATTTCTATTTGCTATGACTAGTTACCTTTTTAAAGGTGACAATGTTGCTGACTTTTAAACAAAGGGCTATTTCCAAGGTCTTCCCATATTTTCTCTTTAGATTTATTTTAAAAAATAGCTTTATTGAAGCATAATCAGGCTATAATAAAAATCAATTTTAGGTATACATTTTGATGAGCATGGGCAAGTGTACATGGTGGCACAATTGACATGACTATCAAGATGTAGACTATTTCCACCACCTAGAAAAGTCGCCCCACGCCCCAGCCCTGGGAACCAGTCATCTGCTTATGATCACTCGTTTTGCCTTTTCTAGAATTTCATAAAAACAGAATTACACTATCTGGTCTTTTGTGTTTGACTTCCCATATTTCTTTATATCTTTTCCTCTACATATGAGCAGTGAGAAGGTAACGTGAGAAACATCACTTGTGTGGAATTCTGGCTCTACCACTTCTAGATCAGTGAATGACCTTGGGCAAGTTATTTAAATTCTCTGGTTTCCTCTTCTTCAGAATGGAGATAATACCCCCAAGGGGCCAATAGGAGTGTAAATAATCTATGCACATACTTAGGTAGGGCATCTAGAAAGTGCTCAATAAATATTGGTTCCATATTGGTCATGCTCTCCAGCCATTTAACATTGGCTCACTATAGCTCACAATGGAATCCAGTGGCTGCAAAGGAGCCCCAGGAAAATTTCTCAGGTTCTGAAAATATTCTATATCTTGAATGTAATGGTAAGCACACAATTGTACACATTTGTCAAAACTCATCCAACTGCACACTTAAAATTGAATTTTATCACATGTAAATTTTTACTATAATAAAGCTTTTTAAAATCTAAAATAATGAAGAAATATGGAAAGGCCTTGAAAATATATCTTGGCTAAAGTCACTTGCCATGAGAGATACCCTTGACTCAGTGCTTCCTCATCTAAGATCACTGCTTTGGGCAGATATGGGACACATTCAAAACTCTTCCTAAGGACAGCACACTTGATGCTGCCAGCAAAAGCCCTGCAAACAGCAAATGTCTTCACAAACCGCTTTGTGTTGGCTTTTTAAGTTTAAGAAAGCATTTGTGCAATGAGAGAGCAAAGATAGTGTGAGAGACTGTGTGTGTGTGTGTGTGTGTGTGTGTGTGTGTGTGTGTGTGTGTAAGAAAGAAAATGCAGTTAGGTGTTGACCATCTTGAACCAACAGCTTCAAAAAGTCATAAACATCTTATTAGGTAACATACAAGAAAATCTGAACTCAAAATCAGTTAATTGAAGTGCCGCTTCCTTTGGGGCATTTCCCCAACTCCCACCGATGCCCTCCTCCTTGTTAGCTGGGTGCACCTTTTCTGTGTCCTGATATTACTCTGCCCCTACCTCTGTCACATTAGTTATCATGTCAAATTTTTTTAATTTTAGGGAGAGAAGAAAGGATAGAAAGAGAGAGAGAGAAACATTGATGTGAGAGAGAAATGTTGATTGGTTGCCTCTTGTAAGGCCCTAACCGGGGACCAAACCCGCAACCTAGGCATGTGCCCTGACTTGGGAGTTGAACCTGTGACCTTTCGCTTGGTGGGATGACGTCCAACCAACGACGAGCCACACCGCCCATGGCCACACCACACTTCAATTGTTAGTTTATGTGTCTATCATCTCACAAGACTGTGCAATCCTTGAAGATAAGTACTTTTTTTGGTATCTTTATATTCCCAGCACCCTGACCAGTCAGTCATTCGAAGGGGCTCGGTAAATATTTGATGAATAAAGGAAGTCTTAATCACATTACCTCCATTCATAACATTACAAAAACATTTACCCCAGGCTTTCTTTTAATAGTGATTTTGGTCCAACGTATACGAGGATCTGAAATAATAGGGGAGCCACTAAAAAAGCATGAAAAAAATGGAGAATATAAGAAATACAGTGGGAGAAGAGGGAATAGTTAAGAGAAGTGTGTTTTAGTCCTTCACGCCCAGAATCCTCGGTTTGGGCAAACAGTATACCATGGGAGCTGTGGTCCAGATTCCAGAACCAGAGGACCTGAGTTAGACTGCAGCCCTGCCTAACTGTGTGACCTTGGACTAGTTACTAAACCTTCCTTGGCTTCATTCAGTTAACCTGTGCATTGGCTTCTCATCTGTAAAATAGAGGACATAAAACCTACATCTCCTCCATAGGTTTTCTGTGAAATTAAATGATAATGTTTGTGTGTATCACACAGCACAGTGCCTGGCACACTGTGAACGCTCACAAAACATTACTTTTCTAGCATGTTTCAAGAGTGCAGACTGTGGAGTCACACAGATGAGATTTGAATTTAGCTCATTTCGGTCCAACCATCCGGTGTCTGTGTGAACCTCGACAGATTACTTATAACCTCAGGCTCCCCAAGCACAAAATGAGGATGATACCAGTACCCCCTTCACAAGGGTATTTTGAGGATTAAAGGAGATAAAGAGCTTAGCATCGGGACTGGTACACAGTAAGTGCTCAGTGAAGGTTGGTGGTTATCCTGCCTAGGCTGCTGGGGTCTGGCTCTACTGCCACCACGTGAGCCATGCTCTTCCGCAAGGGCCGTGGATCCCCCTCTCGCCTCCGCCTTCCATGCTCACTCCTTGTCATAGTTTGTTTATGCTCCAGCTACCTCAGGGCAGTGGTGGGGTGGGGCCAGAACAAAGGTGTTGAGGTCAAATGACCTGGTTTAAATCTGGCTGTGCCAATCTCCTAATTGTGTACAAGTCACCTCACCTGCCTGAATCTGTTTTCACCTGTAATATGGAGAAGGCAATCCTCACCTCCCTGACTTGTTGTCAGATTAAATGAGATCAGAGGTAGTAAGGTGCCTAATGTTTAAGAGGTATTCTGTTGAACGAATTTCAGTTTCCAGTCCACTATATTCTCCCAGCCAGGCACACTTGCCCTCTCTGTGCTGCCTATCCAGACATCTTCCACCCTTCAAGGCACACCTAAAAATCCCACCTCATTCTGGGAGATGTCTCACACTGACCTACCATGATCTCATAAACGTATTTTACACCGTTCTTAGTTGGCTGGTTTGGTAAATTAGTCTTGTCCCTCCAACTGGATCAGTTAATATTAACCTTTTCTGAGTCATGGAACCCTCTGGTAGCCAGACAGTTCTTGACTCTTCTCAAAGATATCCCCATGTACATGAAAATTTGTAAATAATTTCAAGATGCTAATATTCCCTGAAACGTCCAAAAATTATTATGACCTCCCTGAGGGCTATGAGTGTGTGACAAGCTTTGTATCTTCCGGGGCTGAGGATACAGACTAGGTGATGGACTGGGTGGAACCTCCCTTCTCAGAAGGCCAGTGGGGGCGGTACCTCCACGGGAAGGGGCAGCATGCTGAGCAGGACAGAGGGTAAGAAACCCTACAGTAGCAACTCAGTCTTTAATTTTTCCAAAGCAAAGCAACTGGAAGCTCCATTCTGATACCTAAGGATGAGACACAAATATTGGGGCAATAAATAGAAATAGGAACAGGTTATGAAAAGCTTCCATTCCTGCACCATAGATGTGTTCAGAGCACAGAAGCCAAAAGCAACCCTCTCTCCTCTTATCTTGAGACCCAGATCATAGATTTTCCCTGGGCTTCACAGCCTCTCGTTTGGCCCCTGGTAGCTTGGCTTGATGACTGTTGTTTTTTGGTTTTTTTTTTTTACCTAATGGTCTTTGGGTTTGTGATAAACAGTTCACTTTTGTCTCTATTCATGCAAAATTCTTTGACTTGGTTCTCCTGTCTGTCATTCCTGAGAAGTGCTACATATGGATGTGAGCAAAGGAGCCTGACCTGACCTGAGCACTGTGGCTCCGAGTGACCGGCTGTGGGGCCTCGGGTGGGTCCCCCGTCCTGTGGTCTCAGCTTCCTTCTTCAGACAACGGGGCGATCTCCGCCCGTCCTAACACTTCACGAGTCGGAGACACTGCAGAGATTCACAGTTGGAAATGCAGGATTTTCTAAAAGCTTCACTTTCATACACAATAAATGGATAAAGAATGGCTCGGAGAGACAGGTTTTCATGGTTCAACTACTAGATTAAATGACAGTTGCCATATTTAATATATAAAGTTTTCTAAACCATACTACAAAAAATATTTAACACCAGACAACAATGAATATAAGCTTTTTTTCTCTGATGTCTCAAAACCCTATGGATCTTATATCCATTGTTCAAAGCTAAAAAAAAAAATTCAATTTTTCATGCTTTCAGGTTGTGGTGATTTGGAAAAATGGGAGTAGTCATGCTAGCCAACATGAAATATACATCTTTATACCACCTATTGTACCTCTTCCTGCGGCACCTGTGTAACATCGCTAATAAAGAAAGTCAATGACATAATAAAGGCCTTCCTTGCTATGATGAGTGTTCTTCTGGCAGAAAATTGTCATCAAAACACCGTAACGTTCTGGTATTCTAGTAACAATATCAGCCTGCAACAAAACCTGGCAGCATGTGAATGGCCGGTTTCTAATCTTATTCTGCCTACTCGGACTATGCAAGAGGAAAAAAGGTGACAAATAGCCAGAGAGATTTTCTTGACATCGTGCTTAACTGAAATTTCAAAATAAATCAGTTGGGCTCATTTTTAAAGACCTACAACTAAATTATCATTGGGTCGCTTTGTTCCGCTCCCCACTGGGTTTCTGAGGGACTCGTGGTGAGAGACAACGAGATCGGAAAATGGGCCACAGTACGCAAACATTGCAGTTGGTTTGATTTAGTCTAACTCTCGTGTAATAACTTTTTCTGAAGTGTGGGCTGAGGAGCAGGCTGGAAGCCCGAGGCCACAAGCTCATCTTGTTCTTGTTACAACTCCGATGCCCTGCAGTCCCTGTGCTATATATCAGAGTCCCTGGCTGATCCAGAGTGGAGCCCTCACTGCCTGCACAGCGGAGTGGCTGAGAGACAAACAAAACGGTTGTGTTTGCTTGGGAAATCCATTCAATAAAATGACACAGGTGGGTCTTCAAGGAGCCCGTGAGCCAGAGGAAGTTGCCATGGCTCTCAAGGTAAGGAAAGAGGCTCACAAACCATCTACCTGGTGGAAAGATCCATGGTTTCCCTGACCCAGGGAGGGGCAGGACACGTTTTTGGATGTCTGGCTGCCAATATCGTCTTCTCCGTCTTTGGGACTGGTACTTCTTGGCAGGTCCTCTGACCCAAGCAGATCTCAAGGTGAGTCCCCTGTCCTCTGTGGCCTGATTTTTCATTGTCAAAATAAGGGTGCTTCTGGCCCTCTGACAGGCCGGTAGCCCCCAAGAGGCTAACGTCAGTCAGGTCTTTTTCACAGCTGCCCGAGTGAGACCCTTAGAGCCGAGCTGGACCATGGAGGATTCTAGTAAATAATAACACCTGTACAGTTTCTTAGAACACATGAAATTATTCTCTATCCTCTATATAGTATTTCTTTGTACCCTTGAAACAAAGCCTTTGGGTAAGGAAAGGATATTGTTCTCCTCGTTCTGTAAAGGAGAGAAGCCATGCGAAGGGAGGTGAAGTCAGAGCCGCCCAGGTAAGAAAGGCCCTGTAGACTAGGGCCGGATCTGAACAGAGAACCCTTCAGATGCAAGTTTTTAGGTGGGTGAAGCACACACATCCAATGAAAGAGATGTGATAAGTATCCCAGACGGGAGCAACAAGAATTCTGGAAATCTGCCTCTCAGTTCCGGAATATCACAGCCCCAACATAGAGTCCAGTTGGTGTGAAGAAGCATTGCTCTGAAAGGAGCAGAGTTTAGAGCTGATTTTTGCTTCCAGGACAAAGACATCCGGCCTGATTCTAGGGGACAAAGAATTGTCCTTCAGCTCCACATCCAGAACTCTGAGAGAACAGAGATGGAATCCATCTTAGGCAGCTGGGACACTTGGTGGAGGGCTGGTGGGACGTGGTGACTCAGGGTGTGACACTCTGGGCACCGAGAACCAACTACATGCCTCGCCCTCAACGGCGCTCACGTGACTTACAAATTCTGTAGTCTTCTGTCCCAGCCTTGGAGGAGTCCTGTGAAGAGTTAGGGAGCCCATAAAAACCTAGGAGTAGGATAAAGTAAACAGGGTCTGTAACACTGAGCAGGGTGTGAAAACACACACACACACACACACGCACTGACACACGCACAGTAAGGCCTTCCACTGTGGTATATAATTTTAAAACTTCTTCAGGGTAGAGGGCTTCCCCATCTGAGTGCAGAAGAGGAATGGATGGATGACAAGAAGCAAAATGAATAACAATGTCCGCAACAACGTGGAAGTGAGCAGTGGCAGAAAAGTGACAGACCCTAAAGATCCACCCAAGTCAGCCCTTATTGCCAGCACTGCCAGCAGGGCGGTGGCAGCAACAGCAGAGGGTCAGGGGCCAAGTGCGGAGTCACATCGGCTGCTGCAGTAGGACAAACTGTCCATTAAAAAGATACACAGTAAAGGCTTCCACACAGATTCTAAAACTCAGCTGGCTGGAGAGGATTGAGAGGGTAAGAATAAAATATGACAAGAAAAGAACTATGTAGCTTGGGGGTTTTGGTGACCAGAAACTCAGCAGGGGCCAACGATTTGGTTGCTTAAAAAAAAAAAAAGAAAAGAAAACTAAGAACCACAGGCTACATTAATGAAAATACACGTCTAAACCATTGGGCTTTTGTGGCCACACCACGTGTGACAGGCTGTCGGTGTTGTATGTGAAAAGAAACACTGGTATTTCCACAGGAGCATGATGAAGATGATAAGGGTCCAGAAACCAAGTCCCACAGGAGCAGCTGGAACTGAGAAAACTTTGGGGGAGCCAAAAGTCATCTCAATTCCTGAGTAAGCCTTCTTTTTGAAGTAGAATCACACTTGTGCATGCTTATGAGATATCACCAGAACCAAAGAATGCAAGGTCCATTTTGGCTCAGGGTAGAGTAAAACTTTCTAACAGAGCAGGTCAAAAAGTTAGAAGCAGCTGCTTTAAGGAGCAGGGAAATCCTCACCACTGGAAGTGGATCTCAAGTTAAAGCTGGGTAATCTTCTGTCTGGGATACTACAAAAATGGTTCCTAATCTACGCAGAAGCTGGAACTAAAAGACCCACTGAGACTCGCTCTAACTCTTAGAGACCACAACAGGGTTCTTCTCCTTGGAAACCAACCATCAGCTCTGGAGGTGAAACCCCAAAGAGACCCTGCCCTACTGCAGGCCAGTGGCATGTAGTCCTGCCAATAGCTTCCGTTCTCCACAAATAATGAGGCTCTAACTTATTTAGAACCTGGGAATAGGAAATGTACTTTTATGAAGCAACTAGGTGTTTGTCGTGTTCATGCCCCGTGGAAGCAATCAATCAAATTAGTTTTGCCTAAGTCTTAAGAATGTCTCAAGGAAAGGATCATCGAGGAAAATGTATGAAGGGCCCATGGACAAAGCCAAAGGAGGGAAGGATTGAGATTGGGAGGTGGGGATGGGTGGGCAGGGAAAAGTGGTGGTGGGAAAATGGAGACAACTGTACTTGAACAACAACAACAAAAAAGAATGTCTTAAAAGCCCTTTCTTCTTCCCCATCTCCAGTAACCTTGCCTTAATTCAGACCAGGGCCATCCTACCCCGAGACTTTCGGTAGTCTCCCAGCAGCCTCCTCACCCCCACGCTCATCTTCCACACCCTCTGTAGAGCAGGCAGAGTAGTTTTTAGAACCACATTTCTGTTTTGAAGAGCTCCCCACTGACCACATGGGATAGTACCAGTTCTTAATGTGGCATGGAAAGTCTCGCAGCCTCATGTCTGCAACTTCCCACACACGCAACCGCCCCCTAAACACACACACATACACTGTGCTTCAGTAATACCAAACTCTTTGCAATTTTCTGCACACGCTATGCTGTTAAAATATTTGTTCTTTGAATATGTTGTTCCCTCTATCTAAAATGGCTTCACCCTCTCCAGCCCCGACCTTACTTACCAAGATAACTCCCATTTGTACTTTTTCATACGTAAAATATTTGCTTGGGCATAACCTTTTATGAAGCCTTTTTTACCCTCCTCCTCAAGTAACACCATCTCCCAAAGTTCATTATTCTTCCTCATTTGCTGCCCCCGTACCTTTGTATATGGTTCTATCACAGCATTTATCACACTGTGCTGAAATGCAATTATTTACATGTCCGCTTTCTCCACTGTGCTTGGGCTCCTCCAAGACTGAACCAAATAATATCCACCTACAAACCCTCACACTTAGCACAGTGCTCAGCACATAGCAGATCTCTGTACTCCTTAAACGGAGCTGCCACGGGTATCCGCACGAACAGGCCCAGCATCGGCTATGATACTGAACTTTGTCTTAGAGCACACACGAACTGCAAGTTCTACAGTGGAAAACAAAGTCAAATTTTTAAAATTGCCCAATAACTTTAAGTTAAATAAAAAGGACCCAGAGCTAAAAACAAAGACTTAGAATGGAAGAAGGGGAAATATTAACCTATAAATTCCCACCACCCTTGTTGCTTTTGTCTTGAAAAGCTTTATTGGGGAGCTGGTCCCAAAGAAGAGTGAATTCCTACTGCTGACATTCTGAAAGGGGGAGTCTCAGTTCAGAAGCTGAACTACATACTTGTTTTACTCAGCATTTACTGAGGTTGTACAAGGCATGGTGCTAAGCACTGTGGTCACCCAAAGGGGATATTTTGAGTCTAAAGTAAAATAAGAAAAGGTTTACTATATAGAGTTACAGGGTTATTAACATGCATAAGGAGGCTCTTTGCTTAGAGTTTTCCTCTGCTGTGCACAATGACGTTTATAACTGGAATAAAATAGAGCTTACATTCATCGGGTCCTCGTTATGTGCTACGAACTACTCTAAGCACTTCATTCACTCACCGTACAAATATTTATTGAGGTTTAATACGTTACCGGCACTGGTGTAGGTGCTAGAAGTCTAACGGTAAAGAAACGCACAAAGCCCTGCTACCCGTGAGTTTACATTTTCTAGGGGAAGATAATAGCACACAAACAAAACATGCAGTATGCCAGACGGTGCTAGGTGTGGTGAAGAAACGTCAAACAGAGAATGGAAATAAAAAGAGCTGGGTGCAACAGGTTGGAGAAAACATCAGTGAGAAGGTGAGGTGTATGCAAATACCTGAAAGACGCAAGGTGACAAGCCATGAGAATATCCTGGGAAAGGGAGTTCCAGGCAAAGGGCAAAGACCTCGGGTATGAAGTACGAACACCTAAGGCAGCAACTTGCCTGGCACGTTTAAGGAACAAGGTGGCCAGGGAAGCTGAGGAAGACTGAGCAATGGGCAGAGTTAGAAGAGAAGAGGTCTGCAGGGTAACCAGGGACCTCAATGTGAAGGGCGTTGTGAGCCATTGTAAAAACATTGTTGTCTGCACTGAGCGATGTGGGAAACCATTTGCGGGTTTGATGTAATTTTTAAAACATCACCATTTGCTGCACTGAGGATAGAATGCAGCAGGGCAAGGACTGAGGTATAGAAGCTATTGCGATAAACCAAGTGAGAAACAACAGAGGCTTAGAACAGGGTGCTGGCAGTGGAGAGCCGAGGAGAGGTTTGTTTCTAGATACATATTTAGACAGAGGTGGCAGGATTTGTTGACGGGCATGAGAAAGACAGAGGGACAGATGACGTCAAGGTTTTTAGCCTGAGCAACTGAACAGAACTGCCATGTACTGAGACAGAAGACTGGAATTGAGACAGAAGCTTTGGGGGGATTAAAAGCGGAGAGGGGAGATCAAGGCTTTAATTTTGTGTTAAATCTGAGATATCCAACTGAAGATGTAAAGCCATTAGTTAAGGGGAGAGATTTACACTAGAGTTACAAAGTTGGGAGTAGCCACCATATAGATGATATTTTAAGTCATGAACCTGCAGAAAATCATAAAGAAGTATAAACACAGAACAGGAGAGAAAAAGACTAAGCATTGGGCTCCAGTGCATGCCAACATTTATAGATTAGAGAGAGAAGAACTTTAGGAAAAGCAGTGAAGGAGGAGAAAAACCAGTACAGCAAAGTATCTTGCCAACCAAGTAAAGAGTGTTTCCAGGAAGAGAAAGTGATAAAGTGTGTTGGGTAGTGCTGATCGGCCAAATATAAAGAAAACTAAGAACGATCATTGCATTTAATAACATGCACACAAGAGAAGTAAGTGGACACCCATAGTATTGCTTCATTTGAGACTCCCAACAGCTCTATAAGAATTATTATTATTCCAGAGGTGGAAACTGAAGCACAGGAAGGTTAAGTAACGGGCAGGAGTTCACATGACCAGAGAGGGGTAATGCTGGTATTTGAACACAAGTAGTGTAATTCTGGAGCACACCCTGCCTGGGGAGACAGGAAAAACACAAGAGAGATATCCCATGGGACGTTGACAAAATTGGTAAAGAAAAGACCCTGGAATGTTACTTTTAACCTCTAGCACTGAAGCTCTATTTCTGAGCCTGCTCCTTGTTTTCAACTGTTCTAGAGCTTTTTGCTCCAACTCAGGAAAAAAGACATTGATTGAATCTAAAAGTGCACCTTCATAGAAACTTTCTGGATGCTTAGTTCATAGCCGTGACTAGCCTGATTAGTTCAATTGGTTAGGTCTCAATGATTGACAAAACATGAACCAGTCAGGCTTACCAGAACAACTGTCTTCATTTATTTTTCCAGGACAGGTATGTTGTGTGTAGATTTGGTGTGGCAGTTCATCTTCTGGAAAAACAATGATAGTATGTGTTCCATTGCCAAGTAGTACCTCTTTCATGTTCAAAGAACACGTTAGTTTCTTTTTTACTGTTGAGGAGATGGGCAGTTTACTGTGCCCACGTCTTCCTGAGATGATGGACCCTCCTCATCAGCTCAGATTTGTACTGGAATACAACTACATTTTGGAGAGTAAAGAACTACTCCGTATAAAACTGAGAGACTGTATTCTGGAACCAATCAGACGGTGAACAAGCCTGAATGAATCATTAGCAAGGATCAGGGATATCTTTGAATAAATCTGGGGGAAGGAAATTGCAACTGAGTGCTTTATATCATTTTTGAAATCAGCTCTATCTTTGAGGGAGCATCACCGAGTTAGTAATCTACAAGGCTTTGGGCAGCTGATACGAGTTGGTAAAAACCTCCAGATATCAATCACTATTTAAACTTCTAAAAGACCTCACCCAGAAAATTCATTCTTCTGGTGTTCATGCCCAGGCTGCTGCCCTGTTTATCAGATCTAGTGGCCAAACTCAGTTCTGCTCACGTGGATTAGTTTATATACATTTTTGGAGATAATTCAAAATTTATAATAAACTTTACACTTGATATAATTGTGGGTGGTCACTTAACTTTCATTCTACTATGAAAGTTACTTTCATTTCACTAAGTTGAATACAGTGTGTTGACCACTAGGCCATCTTTGCCAAGCCTGGCTACATCTGTTATTATGCTAATCAGTACTCTAAAATCCCCATGCAAATATGCAGTTAGAAAGTACCAGTAGCTCTCTTTTTTCATCTCCCTTTAATACCAAATTTCCCGCAATTCCCACCGTTAATTAACTATTTATTTTTATTGTAATCAGAGTACAAGCCTCCTTCCAATCCACAGGCCAAGCCACCTGCAGTACTATTCAATCCTTCCTCCCTTCCAGGTCCTGTCCAAGGCCTGCCCAGTGCTGTCATCTCAGATAAGTGATGACCAGCCGCAGAGAGAGATGGGAGCTCAGGCATTAGAGATGCTAGGTAGACACACAATAACAGAAGTTTCAGTGGGAGGTTCTTCCAGGACCTGGCTCCTTATACTACCATAGCCGAGTCTGGTTCCGTCAAGGTCACACCCACATCCTCCACCTGCTCTACAAAGTTGGGCCATGGTGCCATTTTGCCCTGCCAGAAAGTCTTCCTAGGTCATTCTCCTCAGTGCCTCACCAGGCCAAGCCTCTGGCTGTCAGGAATAAAAACAAACACAAACAAATACTATTATTGCAGATTGTATGTATATTCAGTTTTTCCTTACTGTTTTTTTAACCAGCATGTGTGGGGATAGGAGAAGACAAAACGCAAAAATATGATCCTAATGATGAAGCAACAGCTTAATTTTTCCAGATGGATCCAAGGCTGGTTCTTATAAACGGGAAAGGAAAATTTGCCCAACAAAAGGAAAGTTATAATCAGAAGATTATGAACATAATTAATATAAGACTAAGTTTCCCCCTGAAAAGGCTATTTTTTGAGGTAGAAAGGTTTAGAACAGCTTATGAACATTTCAAAATGATGTCTGATAAGCATTTTGCGCCTTTTAAAATTACACATAGCAAACAGACTGCGTGGTTTTAGGTCTGCCTACAGCTGGCAGGAAACACAATGCATTTAGCCATAGCACCGCCGCAGAGGTTGGTTTCTCCACAAACCTCCCCAGCAGTACACGGATGAAAATGCAGATTTTTTTTTTGTACAGCAGAGAAGCTTATACATAATCCTGTTACTATCCTATGCACCTATTAAATATGATTGAAACAACACCCATTGGAAGCCTTAAAACCTTAACCACCAGTTTTACTTCTAAAATAAGGTAAACTGCCAAAAGTTCTGATAAAAGTGACAATTTATATTTTTAAGTAGTACAACTGGAATTTTCCTATAGCGGTAGACAAAGGAATTCTTACTCAGATAAGTGAAGAGCACCAATAAATTTAAGGTAGCTTATGCAAGTTAGGCACTAATGAATGTCATCTTCTGTTTTGTCATGAAAAAAGATCTTTCTGCTGCTAAAGGAGACTGATTTAGATTATGAATAGCTGTAGTGATTTGCAAAAATGGCTCCAGAGAGATAGAATGAGACTCCATATACTCATGGCACTTGAGGTTTCTGCCCTTTTTGTTGAAAATTAATTTGTCCTGTGGGTTATTGGATTCTAGCTCAGCCAATGTATATTGCTCAGTCATCACAAATTTACTTAAAATTTAGTGTAGCTGAAGTTCATTCAACAAGACAAAAGTCTACAGTTGAAAGCTTCTAAAAATCTTTTTAAAAAACTGGCTAACAGTATAATTGAAAGTGCTGGCGTCTAAGTAGATTCACATAATGTTTTGCAGATATCAATATATACTACATTACTATGTTAGAAATAGATTTTTCACTTGTTTCCCAAGAAAAAGCAGATCAGGAGGATTTATCATTCTTTGGTAAGAGGACATTGTGGTTGAAGTTTCCATAGTCCAAAACAATATATAAAGCCCTACACTCAGATTAGATTCTGTAATACATACCATATATTCCATTCATTCACATATTTTATTAATTTCAAAACAAATATTTTTAAAAGCAAATAGATTATATTAACTCCTAATACTTCCAAATCCCAAATACACTACCATAGATAGACATTTAAGTACACAAATTCCACTTCCCTGTTTCAGCAACTCTTCCAGCAGGCAACTCACTTCCTACCTGGGAAGCTGCAGCGTGGAGGCTGGGAGGGTCAGAGCAAGGGGTTGTACCCAGCACCAGGGTACAAGTCACTTGCCTCTGACAAAAGGAACACTAGTTCAGTGGCCGTGCTCCTTTATCCAACAATACTGAGAGAGAAAAAAAAAGGGAGTATTCTTCAAAAGGGGCTATTGTGAGCATATACAAAGGAGATTAAAAAAAAATGAATGAATGAATGAATGAACACCTAATTGTGAGAAACAGAGCAGTTTTTAGTCAATCTTTATGTGATTTTCCTTAATATATAGTTTTCATTTAAATATGGATATTGAATACATTAAGCACAATTAAATGTGTGTTTGATAGTCTTCTTTCCCTTTGAAAACCTAGATGGATCTGAAAACTTATTTAATAGCTAAAACCATACCACACAACCTCCTGTGATGAGGGCCACAGGGATAGCTGCTAATTAAATTGACGCACAGGAGGCAACAAACATTACTTACTCATTTCATTTATAGTTGAAAGATTACTAGATAATAAGACTGTTTTCTACTGAAATGTTCTATTACAAAGTAATTAAGAGATAAAACTAAATGGTGAAAACATTAGATATGTTACCTCATTAAGAAAACAGATACATTTGAGGTGACCTAAGTCATCATTTTGGACGTTTTTCATAAAGGCTTTTGTTTTATTCCTTGCACTTAAAATAGAACCACACAACAGATAAAGTTCAAACTGAAGTGATCAGCTCTTTGCTTGAGCTACAATTGCACAAAATGAGATACAGAGCACTAACCAAGCCATGACACAATGGACTGGAAATTTTAGATTAATAAACCTCTTTCAGCGGAGAACTAAATAACTTTTACAGTTGTATCTATGGTTATTTGTTTCTCTGAAGATTTATGGTCCTCGCAACAGATATGCATCTTATCTTTCACTTTCCAGATTAAAGAGAGGTGATTTTAAACAGGCTTCTGACTGGCATAATCTGGAATTGCAGATGATCTCAATTTTTAAAAAAAAAATGCTAAAAGTGAACTTGCAAGTCAAATGAAAATGACTTTGCGCATGTCAGGTGCACAGAAGGGAAATCTGCATACAGCTAAACAAGGCCGATCTTCTATTCCCAAGACTGATCCCTGAGCCCGGCTCTGAATCAGCCAGGTGCAATCTGTACATGCTTAACCAGGAATTAAAACTCTTCGTGCTGCTGCTGCTTTAATTGATTGATGCTAAAAGTTTAGAAAATAAAACCTAACCAGCTATTACAAAGCGCCTTTAACCAAGCCTTCTCCTTTGAAAGCAGGATCCTCAATTGAAACTGGCAGACCACATTTTTAGGTTTCAAGCAGCTCTGTCATTCTACAAGGAATGTGTCTGCCACTTCACACGATAGCTTGAGCTGAAAGACATGTACTTTGAATCAGAGAATCAATAGAACACTTAATGGACAATTAGGAGAACAGCTGTAGGACTGTCAGAGGCCCATCTGTACACGGCTCAAACGGCACGCCTGGACAGGGCCCGGGAAACAAAGTACACTGCTCCAGGGCACTGGCCCCAGCACAAAACCTCCCTTTCATTTCTCATTTAATGTTAATATAGTGTTCTTTTTCATTACACATTTTAACACGTGTAGAAAATTATGGAAATTGCTTAAGCCATTTGTCAACTTATATCATGTGAATTGATCAATAAATTTCACTACTTTGTTGTTAATGTAGATAAATTTTGGCATTTAATTAAGCTCCAGTGAAAACGTGGCCACTTTTAATTTCAGCAGATGCTGTCGTTTCATTTGTAATACATAACTACAGGGGTAAATACAACCCAATCATGAATTATCACTAAATATTTATAGACAACGTAGCAATTCAGAAAATAGACACAATAAGATTTTTATAATGAAACAATTACTGTGTGAAAAATCTGAAATAGGTGGCGATGAACTCTAATAGGAGCTGTGAACAGAATCTTAATATTTTAGATTCACAAAAGAATTACATGTGTATATTTTTTCTCTCATGATCCTGCCTCCGTAGATTGTGTCTCTCTTAGGCAAAAATAATTTCAAATTCTTTTCACAGAAGTGTTCTAAATGTTCAAAGATTGCTTCCTAAGTTTGTAGAAGCATATCAAAACTTACAAATTAAAGCAATCCATTCATTTATATTTCTTTTTAACAGATTGATTTGGATACAATTGGGAGGCTTCTCTTAATGGATAGGCGCAAAATCTTATGATCCTTATTTTACAGACATGAGTTGGCTTTGGGCTGTAAGGTTGGTCAAGAGGACCCTGGGATGGGGAAAGGACACAGAATGCCAGACAATGGAAAAGGCAGAATGAACTTTTTAGGCTCTCTCCAGATGGCCTGAGGGGCCCCAAGATGAAATCCTGCTCCTGACAGCCAGAAGCCCGATAGCCTTAACACTCCCTGGCGTGGTCTGACATGATAAACTGCTGTATCTCATTTGAGAAGGAATAGGCTGCCTCTTGGTGATTCCGCCGCTACCTTCAGGGAAAAGGGATTCGAAATCACACTGCTGTCTTCACAGTACCCACTCCACGACGCCCGTGCCCACCATTGTCTGAACGCGTCGAGTGAGGGGCAGACCTGCTGGCCATGCCGTCACCACGTCTTCAGCAGAAAAGCAGATCCGAGTGCTTGTGTGGTGCCTTTGTGAGTATTTAAAAAATAAACTTCAGGGAAATCAAAGCCGATCCCTCATTCCTATTTTTACAATGTCTCCGAGTCAAACTGGCCATCCCTGCTGAGACAGTTTGGCACTTTCTGTTGGTCTGGCAGAAGGGTACGTGGTCAGAGAATATGATTCTCTAAAGTCAGACTCCATTAGAGAAAGGAGAATTAGGCAGCCAGTGGGAAAATGGATTGGGTATTCTTGCTGAAACAAATTACACATTTAAATTTCCAGCCAAAATTCTCTCTGGCTCACCCTCACATGTTCATATTTCTCTTTATTCCAAAATTTAAATTTCCTGAGACTTGAGGCTTTATTTTTATACCCCTAAAAAACACAGAAGGGGCTAAAAAAAAAAACTACCCCAGCTCTAATACAGGTAATTAGAAATCTTTTTATAATCTCTTAAATCTAGGATTTCATAGTCATAATCTTAGTATTTTCCTGAGTTGTGTATGTGTAAACTTTTTTCAAATTTATTTTTTGTTTTTTCCATGACTGTTTTTCCCCTTACACCCCATTCCCCACTGCAGCCACCACACTGCTGTCCATGTCCGTGAGTCCTTTTTCGTTTTTGCTCAATCCCTCTGCCCCCTAACTCCCTGCCCCTCACTGTCCAGAGCTCAGCACGCTCTCTATGAGTCTGTCCTCATTTTCCTTGTTAGTTCAGTTTGTACATTAGATGCCACATATGAGTGAAATCATATGGTATTTCTCTTTCTCTGACTGGCTTATTTCACGTAGTATAATCTCCTGGTCCATCTGTGCTGTTGCAGGGGGTAAGACTTTCTTCTTTTTATACCCGAGTAGTATTCCATAGTGCAAATGGCCCATAGTTGTTTTATCCACTCATCTACTGATGGACACTCGGGCTGCTTCCTTATTTTGGAGATTGTAGATAATGCTGCAGTGAACACGCTTATGTTCTTTTGAATTAGTGTTTTGGGTTTCTTCAGATAAATTCTCAGAAATGTCTGTGAATTTCTTTGTTTGGCGAAAACTGAGGAAAAATATAGGCTATTGCATAGGCTAAGGAAATAGCGGCATTTGTTAAATATTTGGTGTGAACATTAAAGTGGCAAGAAGGTTGAGATACAAGAGCAAAAGAAACAAAAATTAGATTCTAAAAATTTGAGATTGTAGTGGATTAAAGATGGTCACACAATTTTTTTTTTTTTTTTGCCATTTCTCCCATCAGTAAAGAGATTCTACCTATGAATCTGGGCTGGTCTTATGAGCAATTTTGTCCAGTAGAATTTAGTAGAAGTGACTGTGCAAGATCCCAGCCCAGCCTTGAGAAGGCCTCAAGTGACTGCTCTCGTGCTCCCTTAGGAGTCAGCTGCCATGCTGTAAAAATTCTGAGTTAGACTACACAATGATGGGAGTGCCCTTGCGGCGAGGTCTTGGAAGAAAAGAGACCATCTCGGATGTCCCGGGCCCAGCACACACCCAGCTGAGAGTTCTGCATGGGTGACTGCAGCTGCACCACGTGGGCAGAAGAACCTTGTAGCTGAGCTCAGTCAACCCGCCAAATCATCAGGAATAACAAATCCTTATTAGGTTAAGTCAGTCATGACTCTGTCAGGTAATATATTACACGGCAATAGATAACAGGAACAGAGATTTTATCACAAAAAAATCTCCATTTTTTTCTTTTCATATCCTATCCTCCTTCTCAAGTGATGCCAACTGGCAATCAAAACCTATTGTCCTATGCCACTTGCAGAGGTGACCCAACAACGATAAAACAAGGTCAAGATATGAAGTGGGACAGGAGAGGTAGAATTATTTTTTAAAAGAAGCTCAGACTTATTACCTCTGCAATTTGTTTTCTATTTTCTCTCTTTAGTTTCAGGGATTGTTCCAAGTCTACAGTAATGCTCAGGTTGGACACCAAAGGACAGGGCATTTCTGTAATAGCAAGTCCATCCCTTTCCAGGATTGTAGTCTTAAAAGTTGACTGAATGACCCAATTTACTTAAATCTGAATAGATTTTAACAGACATCAGTATATGTTCTGCTATTTACCTTAAAGTTGCCAAACATAAACCCTTCAAATTACATTTTTTCTCAACTAAAATACACAGCTGTGTAACCTGGGCAAGTAATTTTATCTTTTTGGGCCTCAGTATCCTCATCTGTAAAAATAAGACAATGGACTGCATAATCTTTAAGGTCCCTTAAAATGTTGACACCTTTCAAAGATATAAGTCAATATGTCATTTTTCAAGTGATGCCAGCTCACTCTTAATCCCTTATTGTGATCACATTTGTGCCAACTAAAAGTCCTTCTCTATTGCCAAAGGCAGGAGTGAATATATCCCTAATCTAATATTCTACCCCTGAATAATTGAGGTGATTGTGTAATTAACTTTCTCTCAGAAAGTATAATCCTAATTTTTTTTACTCCATCATTTTATAAGAACAAAGAAGTATGACAATTTGTCTTTACCACGCAGGTCTCTAAATGGATACCCATTCTTCATAAAGTTCCTAAGAAGTTAGTACATACTTAGCTCGTGGCAAAGATCTGAGAGGGGGTGACAGCGTTAGCATGAAAGGTAATAGCTTCAAAACTCACTGGTTCCTATGTTATGTCTGACATTGTAAATGCTGACACTGAAAACTCTTGTATTTCAGGTGTCTTCAGAAAACCTCGCTCACTTTTGGGTTTAGTAAGACACAGGATATTAAATGTGTCACAGAAGTCTAATTAAAAACAAACAAGCAAAAATAAAAACTTAGGGCTATCTAGTTCATTGTACTATTAGAGTAAAATATGATAAATATTTGGTATGGTAAATATGGCAAAGTTAGTTTTCACTTATAATGTCTAGGAAAGGAACAATAGGGTTCATTAATTCCACAGACAATTCCAAAATTAAGTAGTTTCAAACACTCACGGAATCAAATAGATCTGCAGCAGAATACCAGCTGGATAGCCTTGGGCAATTTGACTAATCCCTCTGAGTTTCAAGTTTCTTCCCTACAAAGCACATATTTCTGGTTATGGCATAAAAATGAGATAATGCGTATCAAGTGCCCAGAACAGTGAGCATGCAGTAAAAGAAGTTACAATTAAATGTGAGCTCCATGAGAGCAGGAACCTTGCCTGTGCTGTTCACCTACCTCAAGCGCACAGACAAGCTGTGGAGGTGAAAGATTATTACTCTTGCCAACACCTCCCACTCTTCCTGTGGCCGAGTTACACTGTTTATCAAGTAGAAATCACTTGGTTTCATGGCCTTTAGCCTCCTCTGTCCATCACTAACAAAGAATGAACCATTTAAAAAACAAAAACCAGAGGGATAAACCCTACACAGATGACCGATCCCTCGTAAAGTCATGAGCACGAGCTAAGGAAACCACGGCTCACGGAACAGCGGAATCCCTGATCACAAGATAGGTACTTTTGAAAGGTGTGCTGACTACCTGTACAAAGGCCACTACTTTGGTTAGTTTCTGCTTTGGTGCAAGTTTTCTCACAGACAAACCAGTGAACTGGGTTATGTAGAATTTCAGTGGAGTAGATGTAATTCAGTCTGGTAGAGGAACGAAATGGAAAGAGGTTCTAGGGAATTTACCTCAGGCCCATCAGTGACCCAATCAAAATTATAACTCACATTGCTTAATTTCCCTAATCATCATTCAATTATTAACCATACTTATTGGCTTCCTATGCTGAGAGAGAATTTGGTTAGTGGTATGAAGCAGCCTTAGAAAACAAGGTACATAATGTGTGTTCTCAGTCTTCCCTCAGAGAATTCAGGCTGAATCTGCGACATACCAGAATGAATCGTCAGAAGACCAGTGATGTGCCCAGGGGTCCAGCCCCCCTGCAGGAGAAGCAATCCGGGTTCACTCTCACTCGAACGTTCTTTCAGTGCGGCAAACACTGGCTGAGGTGGCTCCATTCCCAAACTGTACCAAGTCTATGCTTCCCCGATTACCTCCTGTGAAAGCGTCTCTACATAGGGCAAACTCAACACCCTGCAAAAAGATTCACACCGAAACAAAACTACGACAGCCCAAGCCTTCTATAATTACAGAGAGTTACTGGTAACATGGTTATTGGTAAAGATAAAGCCAATGAAGACACAAGTATTTTAAAACTTGAAAGCAGAAAAGAAAGTTTGGGACATCTGCCCAGGAGGGGACCAAACCACGAATAAGGAACCTGGCACTACGTGATCTAGGTCCTGGTAACTCATGGCAGATAAGATGAACTCATAGCAAAAGCACACTGAGACTTCCTTATTTGTCCTCTCCCACTTTGGTGACAAGGACAATAGCGGGCGATAGGAAATGCAAGGAGAGCTTATAGGAAGCATTACCACGACACAACTGGGCTAAAACTTGGGTGCCTTCTTTGTACCCAGGGTTGGACACACCAAGTATAGAAAAACTCTCAGATGAGTCTAAATCTTCACCTTCATATCATTTTGCCTGCAGCTTTTGATGAGATTTTAAGGTACTAAGACCTAGTCTAATTAAATATAAACAATGATAGTAATTTTGGCATGTCTTTTTCTTTACATGCTAATATTAAGAAAGTATCCTTCTTCATGTTGTGGAAGTCAGGTAAACCACAGTCAAGGTCTACGTGTGTCATGCATCTTGAGAAGCTAACTTGAATCAGAAATGCGGGTTTGGTTCAATTCCCAGAGCATGCCAAATAGCTTCGATAGATCCCAGCAAGCCCAGTCCTAGTTCTTGAAAACCTGATGTGTACATGTGCATAAAATGTATTATTAGAAGTATATTAATACAATTCTATCTCAACAGATTTAATCCTTAAATGCTACATATACTTGTTTAATCTCCCATTTTAAAAGTAGAAAAGGTTAGATTATAACATCAGGTTAGCTCTCTTTGAAGCAGGTAATAATTAAGTTGATTCACTGTTGCAATTACTGTCAAATCCCCCTTAATTACCAGAGATTTTATTGCAGCTTCATTATACGTCTGCTGTAATGCATTGTGGCCCTAAGGAGAAGTGTTGCAGGAAATTCTGCATAGCATGGATAATTCTAACCTGCAGTTACAGCTTCCAGCAAAAGCTGCTGCACTAAATTTATCTTTTTTTGACATTTCTCCGTTACTCAAGCACTTAACCAAGGTAACATTACTAAAATTCCTGCTTAACTTTAAAAGTTAGAATTGATTTCTCCATAGATATTAAAAACAAAAAAAAGATGAAGGGATAAATTAGTCTTCAATTATTCTTGAAGATTAAATTATATTTATTAATGAATTTAGATTATTGCATTCAAATAGATGTGAGTATAAATCACAAATATATCTCACATTTCTTCTTCTCATATTTCTTGTGGATGTTTCATATACAATAAGCAAGACAAAAATTATTACTGAGTCCCTAATAGAAAATCTTGAAGAGGATAATCAATTTACCAATGGTTTTTCAACTAATTTCTGGGGAAAGTAACATTTAAAAGGTCTTTTTTTTAAAGTTTTTGTATCACTGCTTGTTTTCATTGGAAAAGTCTTGACAAATCAGAGCCTATAAATTGAGTCCAGTTCAAAACAGATCACTGAATAATGTCTCTCAGAGATCCCTTTTCAAGAAAGGAATTCACGCCATCGAATATATTAGACTCAGGAGGGGCTGCAGTGTCCGTGACACTGCTGGCAGCTGTGTTAACAGTGAAGGGCCTGGCTTTGTACAGCAATACAGTTATTAAATTTCTCCAGAGACCATGACTCATTAATCAAATATTCATACATCTCTGTAAATACACACTGAACAGAGAATATCCTTAGAGCTGAGCATCCCAGTACAAGTGCTCTTTCATGTAGCGCTGACAAAATCCTGAGAACATGCGGTCATGTTTTGCATTTCTAATGCACTATGTACTCTTTAATACCCCATTTCCTAAAAACAGAACACAAATGATCTTACTGATTGCAAGTGTTAGAAGGTTACAATTAAAATTATTCCACTATTGCTTCATACCATCTTTTTTTAAAATGAGGACAGTGAATCAATTCTTCTGTTCTTTGTTGACCATCAAACAAGTAATTTTTTCCCAGGCGGATGAAGAAACCCAGGGCCATGCTCCTATTAATACAAGAATTTGTATTAGCATGAAAACAACAAATCACTAGTTACACTAGGGAGGCCAAATAACTTCACATATTAGTAGACATGAACTTGCTATATTTTTCAAAGTCCTCAGTCTGTTTTATAGTGCTGGGAGTTTCCCCCCTATTGTGTAGCAACAAAAGGTCTTTTTCATTTGTGGTCTTTGGAAAATGGGGGTCTGAAGGCCAGGGAAAGAAGAGAAGGCTCAAAGTGTCATCTCATAAGGCCACTAAGATCAGACTCTTCACCTCAGTGTAGGCAGGATGTACTATGCAAAGGGAAGAGAGAAAAGGAGCTTCTTTAACGTCCCATCTATCCAGAAGTTTCTGAAACTATGGGAACCTGATTCTCCATGCCAGTAAAATAGAGGTAAATCTGTGCCATCACCTCTCCAGTCTACTAACCAAACTGCTTGTGTTTTGAGCCTGGTTTTCCAAAATTCTGGCCACATTAAGTCAAAGACATCCCTTCCACACTTTCCTGACCTTCGTGCCCAGGCAGCTCAGTCCTCCTCCACTGCAGGTGCTGTTCTTGCTAGCACCGCCAGAACCATCGGCATGATGCAGGGCACACTAGCACAGGCTTTGGAATCAGGAGGGGCTTCAATCCCAGATCTGCAAATTATCAACTGCACTAACTCCATATCTGACCCTCTGTTTCTTCATCTGTAGAATGGAAACAATGAAAATACCTATTTTCCCAAGATTTTGGTGACGATTAAACTCAACATTAACTCAATATGTGATAGTTGTAATTAGTACCAATCTCCCCCCTTAGTTCATATCCATGGGTCATGTATATAAGTTCTTTGGCTTCTCCACACCCTATACTTTTCTTAATATGCCCTTTCTATTTTGTAGCTACCATTTATGCTTTTTAATCCCTTTACCTTTTCCCCCATTCTAACCCTTCCTCCTCCCAGCTGATAGATAACCCTCCGAATGATCTCCGTATCTATTATTCTGTTCGTGTGATGGTTGGTTGCTCAGTTGTTGTTTTTTTTTTAAAGATTCAGTTGATAATTGTGAATTCGTTGCCTTTTTAATGTTCATAGTTTTTATCTTCTTTTTCTTAAACAAGTCCCTTTAACATTTCATGTAATAAGGGCTTCCTGATAATAAACTCCTTTAGCTTTACCTGGTCTGGGAAGCACTTTATCTGTATTTTATAGATAAGGTTAAGTTACTTATTGAAGGCCATGTAGCTTGTAAATACTAAAATCACTATTCAAACAGAGCTAGTCTGACTCTACAGTTTAGCCAGCTCATGAATGCCACCTCCACTGTGTGACACTGGAGCTTGACAGAGAAATACTTGTTTTTCCCTAAACATAAGAATTCATGTTTTCCAAACTAGTAATATTAAGTGAATATGTAAAGTCTTACTCTTGAAGTACTTGCTCTAGCTGATGTGTGGTATAATGTAATATACTATAATTTGATATGCTCTTATAGACTATGACCATTGGTATAAGACCTATGTTTTGCATATTTTATTCCTTTCCAAAGACGTATCTTTGGTGTTTGGGGCCAATTTTACACTACAGAAAAATTCATTAACATTTTATGTTTTAAAAATAAAGACTAATTGGCCTGAATCAAAGCTAGCAGTTTGCTGAATCTGTTGGTTTTCAAGCAGGAGCCTAAAGAAATGTCTTTCTACAGTCTGTTAGCCATTTCAGAACTTAGGAAATTCATTAGAAAGAAACATCTGAAAAAAATGTTAAAATAAAGACAAAAAACAAAGAAAAATTTTGCAGAAATTGACAAGCTCATTCTAAAATTCATATAGAAGCATAGGAATTCAGAATTGCCAAAATTACCTTGAAAAAGAACAAAGTTGGACAGATGACTCACACTTCCCAATTTCAAAATTTACTACAAATCTACAGTAATCAAGATAGTGTGGTAATGGCATAAGAACAGACATACAAATGGAACAGAATTGAGAGTCCAGAAATAAAGCCTAATCTTTATGGTCAATTGATTATTCACAAGAAGGCCAAGACCATTCAATGGGAAAAGAATAGTCTTTTCAACAAATGGTGCTGGGAGAACTGGATATCAACATGCAAAAGAAGGAATTTGCACACCTATCTCAGACTATATACAAAATCAAATCAAAGTGGATATCAAAAAAACCTAAAAGTAAGAGCTAAAACTATAAAACTCCTAGAAGAAAGTATGGGTATAAATTTTGCAGACCTTAGATCAAGCAATGGCTTCTTAAATATAATACCAAAGGCACAAGCAACCAAAGAAAAAATAGAAAGTAGATAAAACTAGGCTTTATAAAAATTAAAACCATTTGCATTTCAAATAACACCATCAAGAAAGCAAAAGGCAAACCACAGAATGGGAAAAAATGTTTGTATATCATATATCCGATAAAGAACTTGTATCCTGAATATGCAAAGAATTCTCACATCTCACTAATATAGACAACTCAATTTAAAGAGAATTTGAATACATATTTCTCCAAAGAGGACACACACACACACGACCAACAAGCACATGAAACGATGCTTAACAGCTTTAGTCACTAGGACAATTCAAATCAAAACCACAATTGGGTACCACTTTACACACACTAGATGGCTAAAATAAAAAAGACAATGACAAGGGTTGGTCAGGAAGCATACAACTGTAACCCTGACATTGCTGGGAGGACTGTAAAACAGCGCAGCCACTACGGAAAACTGTGTGGCAGTTCCTTACACAGCTAAACATACCACTACCACATGCAATTCCACTCCTAGGTATGTACACAGGAGAAACGAAAACAAGTTTGTTACAGAATTATTTGTAATAGCCCAAAAGTGGGAACAACCCACGTGTCTATCAACTGATGAATAAACAATATGTGGTATGTCCATCTAATAGAATATTAGGCACAAAAAGAATAAAGTGTTGATGATACATGCTACAAATCTTGAAAACATTATGCTAAGTGAAAAGAATCAGGCACAAAAGGCCACATATCATATGATTCCATTCATTTTTATTTTTTACTTTTTTTATATATTTTTTTAAGATTTTATTTATTTTTAGACAGAAGGGAAGGGAGGGAGACAGAGAGGGGAAGAAACATCAATGTGTGGTTGCCTCTCACGTGGCCCCCACTGGGGACCTGGCCTGCAACCCAGGCATGTGCTCTGACTGGGAACTGAACCGGCACCCTTTGGTTCGCAGCCTGTGCTCAATCCACTGAGCTACACCAGCCACGGCCATATGATTCCATTTACATGAAATACCTGGAATGGGCACATCCACGCAAACAGACAGTAGATTAGTTAATAGGTACTGGGTCTTTCTTTTTTGGAGTAATGAATATGTTCTAGAGTTTGATAGTGGTGATCATTGCACAGCTCTGAAAATATTAAAAACCACTGAACCGTACACTTTATTTTTTAATAAATTTTTCATTGATTTTTAGAGATAGAAACATCACTTTGTTGTTCCACTTAGTTATGCATTCATTGGTTGATTCTTGTATGTGCCCTGATGGAGGAACAAACCTGCAACCTAAGCGTAGTAGGATGAAGCTCTAACCAACTGAGCTACCTGGCCAGGGCTGAACTGAATTATACGCTTTAAAAGGATGAATTGCAACTCAATAATGCTGTTACTTAAAACAAAAAACACAAGCTACCCCTTCACACCGAGGAGGATGGCTAAAAAAAAAGACAGACTTTCATATGTAATCTGATTTTCCTAAATCACCTTAAACATTATGAAGTTGGGACTTTTGAACATCAGCTGACTTGGAGCTCTGAGCGGATGCTGCCTGCCAGTCAGTATCGCAGTCTTTGTAGAGCAGTTATACACTATTGGATTTTACACTTCATTTCCCCTTATTTTGTAAACATGACATGAAAATGGAAAAATGAAAGTGCTAAAACTCGTGACAAGAAATGTACCTTTCATAAATTTAGCATAATTAGTATAAAGATAGAAACAGTCATTAGCCTCAAAGAAATGCTCGCTGCACTTCAAGTCAATCAACTGTATGTTTGACGACAAAAGAACAAAAATAAAGACACCTATGAAATGCTGGAACTGCTGGAACTGTATCATCCAAGATAATGTTAAGCCTATATGATTAAAAATAATTTTATAATTTTAAAAATATTCTATAGTATTTAATACTCTCAGGGACATTGTTTGAAAACATATATTGTTCAGTTTCTTCATTCAACTGTTTTAAGTGTTTACAGGAACATATTACATGCAAAAATAAGAGTCCCTCTAGGACAGACAAAACTGGCCCAGTACAGTGAGTCAGGATTAGCAGCCCGTCACAGGACACAGGGAAACTGCGCTGTAAGTCAGCGGCTTCAGACACAGTCCATATATAAATCAAACTACAACAGACTCAGTGGCAGCCTTCTCCATTAAATAATATAGGTAAATTTAAAAAATCAGAATCAAAATTCAACCTACTAAACATGCTTAAATAATGTGAACATGAACACAAAATAGAAGGAAACAGACAACTGAAAATAATATGTTGAGGTAGCAGAAATGTAGGATGGATTTTTTTCTGTACTATCTATTTGAAATATTTTAGAATTCATATACATACACCACATATATATACACACACACCCATTAAAGCTCTTTGAGTACTTACTAGAATACTGACCATAGCCTTTCCTAACTTGTTCCATTATGGGATCATCCAAGCCCCAGGAGGCAATATATTGTCTCCTTAATCTCAAATCCAATTCCCCATCATAGATTCATACACTGTAATTTAACACAGGTGAATTAATCAGAACAATGGTAGGTAAGTGGCACTGGATGTAAATATTAGCCACAGAGAAGCCACATCGCACAATTCCAGGGAGTGCCATTCACATAACTTACACTAAAAGTTGTGCTCCCCGGCACCGTGCAAACTGGCAGCCCTATGTCCACTTTCTAGTATTGGTCTGTATTTACTTTCTTCTAATGCCTAAATCAAATTTTAAATCATCTCAGCCTGTGATTAAAAAGTATAGATTGGTTGTTACAGAATAGTCATGGGGATGTAAAGTACAGCACAGGGAATGTAGTCAGTAATAACGTAATAACTACGTATGGTCAGATGGGTTCGAGATTTATCGGGATGATCACTCAGTGTTATGAAATGTCTAATCACTGCAGTGTACACCTGAAACTAATATAATAATGTAATTAAGTAAAAAATAAAAGTGATTTTTAAATAAATAAATCATCCCAGGCTACAAGGCTTTTTATTTTATTTTATTTTAAATGCTATTTTTTTTTTTTTTAGATTTTATTTATTTATTTTTCAGAGAGAGAAGAAGGGAGGGAGAAAGAGCAATGTATGGTTGCCTCTCACATGGCCCTCACTGGGGACCTGGCCCGCAACCCAGGCATGTGCCCCGACTGGGAATCGAACCGGGACCCTCTGGTTCCCAGCCCATGCTCAATCCACTGAGCTACACCAGCCGGGCTGCTACAAGGCTTTTTAATTCATATATTTTTATCAGTGTTAGTTTACTAGGATGTATTTGCCTAAACACACTCGAAACTTACTGTCGATAATTCTCTCATCCTTTTGTTGAGACTCATATTGAATTTCTAACTTTCCTTTGTTTACCCTTTCTGCTTATAAAATAACTCATGAATTCCTAATTTTTATTAATTTACATTATCTTAGTATAAAATATAACATGTATTACATTTATAATTATCCACTAGTTTTCAATAATTTAAATGAAAAATTATTCTCTGCAGAATTTTTTATGATTCACTCTGAGTTGACACCAGTACCTGGACTGCTGACTTAAAACACAAAAAGATTGAGTTTCCAAATTTCTGGAGAATTGGTTGGAGGGTAGCACAGTAATTTCCTACCTAATAACAAACATATATTCTCCACTTTTAACATATTTTTCGTATTGTGAGAGAATAAGTGAGATTTTATAACTGTAGCTGTGAATGTTTTGGGCCATTGCTTGCCACCAATTGTCAAGGAGAACTGTAAAAAAGAAAGAAAAATGCTAATTCAAAAATGTGTCTGCAATACTGACTCTAAATACAATATTTTTCAAAGTTTATAGGCAAGAAAAAAGTCTTTATATACCCATGAAAAGCACACAAAAATGCTTAAGATTTCTAAACTGATTTAAGATTCAAACTATAAAATGATATAAAATTTATATATTAGAATCAATAGGATGTCTCCAATTTTTCCTGGCCTGATGTTTCACATTTTCAATTCGGTATCTCAAGACATTTGGTCTAAAAGCACAAGTGAATGTACTCCATTGTGGTTGATTGACAATACTGGGGCTATAATAAATATTACCTGATAAATATTCCCCTAAAAATTTTTAAAAGACATGTGCTCTTCTTTTTATAGAAAATAATAATCCCTTATCCTTTCCAAGAAATGGCCTCTATCAATATATTCCAGGTATCTTGCTTCTATTTTACAACTATTTTAAATTCTCAGTTTCCTCCTTATGTCTGTTTCAATAGAAATTCATATCGTTATTTAATATTTTAACATGTTTTTTCATAATACATTCTTTCTCTTGTTTTTTCCTGTTTTTGGAGAATCCTTTATAATGTTTTTATGGCTTATAGTCAAAAAGACTTAGATATACAATGTAAGCTACAAAGGTGATCTCTGATAAACTATGAAAATGAAACTTGGTCCTAGTAGCAAAGAAATTAGCAGATAAAAGAAAAATAAAACTGGGTTAGTATGGTCTGACCAAAAATAGTGCTTTCTGGCATTAAATAATAGAACTAACTAGAATTCTCTGAAAAAGTAGAGATTTCTGACCTAAAATTGAATATATTGTACAGATAAGTCATTTTTGCTGTGTTGTTGCTTTAATTCTTCTAAAAATAAAATAGAGTTAACATATGTAACATAAAATACTTTTAGATATGTTTGTCCTTGGACAATGTTAAATCCTAACATTAGCAGAATACAAAAAGGACCTAAAATTTTAATCTGCTAAAGTTATCTTCTCACTAATACAGATTTAATGGGGTTAGTTTAATGTAAAAACAGAAAAAAATTGGTACCTCAGGGAAATTCTTTTGGATATACTTATACTATAAAGGGTCTTTTCATTCCTTCATTCAGCAAATGATGAGTCTCTGGTTTGCCTGCTGGTGGGTTAATACACTGACAAAAGGGGATTCAAAGTGTCAAGTCTTAGGAAGAAGACAGAAAGGAAACCTTCACCATCAAAAGTCCCATCAAGCATTTTAAAAATTCATTTCTAAAATGTTAATGGAAAATCTAGTATCTTAATATTGATGTCCAAAAGGAGGATCCTCCTATCATAATTCTAGCAGAACACCCATCTAAGAATCTTTTCCTCTTTTACTTTCCTTCATTCCAGGCTGAAAAAATTATCCATAAGCTTTATTGACTGAGTATACTGGCTGTCAGAACTTGAAATGAAATCTGTGTTCAAAACAAAGTCTCAAACCAGAATACGCAGTATCTCTATTCTAATTATAATACATAGTTTTGTTGCTGCCTTTCCAACTTTCTGGTTCTCAGCTGAAGTTGAATTAACAGGCATGATAAATCCATCAGCCTATTTCTCAATTTTCATGAATGCATGCATTCATTCATATGTATTATTAAATATTTTTAACAATAATTTCTAATTCTAAACATTAATTCTCAGTCATGGGATTATTTGGTAAGATTTATTTGTTTATACAGTATTCTGAGTATTTTTTTTAAGATTGTATTTATTTATTTTTAGAGAGAGGGGTAGGGAGGAAGAAAGAGAGGTAGAGAAACATCAATGTGTGGTTGCCTCTCATGTGCCCCCTACTGGGGACCTGGCCCACAACCCAGGAATGTGCCCTGACTGGGAATCAAACCAGCAACCCTTTGGTTCACAGGCCAGCACTCAATCCACTGAGTCACACCAGCCAGGGCTGAATATTTTCAATATAATTCAATGGAAAGGAAATTTCTGCCTCCCCTCGCATTTACTCTGTCCAGGTATAATTTTATCTCATTCTGATATCCTACTTAAAAATGATCCCCAAATATTCTGAGAACAGAAAGTTCTCAGCATATAACTTTAAGCTTTTACAGAGTTTTTGTAAGAGATCACTTACAATTAGTTCTGATTCACTGGAAGGTATAGGCCCTCTTATTCAAGGTGCTTGTAGAATCCTGTGAATTCTGCAGGTATGTAGGAATAACAAATTGCAATAATTTAGATGAAATTGGGCTTCTTGTTCCTGTACTGCTTTGACCTTCTAGGAAAATTCATACTGGACTTATTTTGTCCAAATCTGATCTAGAGAAAATAAAAATTTTAGATTTCAGACTATTTATTTTGATTCAATAAACTGTCCTCACTGGGAAATACCAAATGTAATCTGTCTCATCAGGCACAATAAAGCAAGCTGCCCACCTTCTGTTTGCATTCCGCATGCAACTCTAAACCTAACAAATAGGCTTTCTGAAGGAACCGGTCAATGACTTTAAATGATGCGTAATTTCTTGTTTATATAAGTCACCTTTTCACATTAAACATGGAAGCTCTATAAAAGAAGTTACTGTTTTCCTTTCAGAGCAACAATATTATTTGCCTTCATTACAAATAAAGAGAATTCATTGGAGACAATGATTTTTTCAAATGAAGGATTAAAATAATCCCATTAAAACCAAAACAAAGGTATTTTATGTTCTCATATCTTTATTAAAGTATTTATTTTATAAGCCTGGCTCAATAATAACTCTTGTACTCTTATATCACAAATTTGCCTTTAAGTAACACAGAACACACTTAAGGCAGATTTACCTTATCGATAGCCTCAGCTTCTAAACACCACTGATTTATACAAATAACAAAAATCACATAGAGGAGCATCTGTTGGTATCTTTCTTGGTACTTATCTTCAGATTTTAAAACTGGGTAGTAAACAGAATTCCCACAATATTTAATTTTTAAGATAAGAAACAAATACCATTCCTACCTTAAAACTGCCTTTATCTGACCTGACTGGATGCCACTATTACTAAGTAACATAAACTTGAAATTTGTGGGAAAAACCAATACTTTATATTCACTCTTCAGAGAAAGCTAAACAGCAAGAAACATGAGAAGCCATTATAAATCATACTGCTAAATATTATCTAAATTCACAAGTCTGCTTATATATAACTGTATGCATATAACAGCTAACAATGACTATTTAATACATCAAGATACATCCAAAAGTATCCCTTGGTTGTGTTAACCTCAGGCAGCACAGAAGAGTCATTCTCTGGCCTTCTGGTCATTAGTATAAACTGAAGCTTATCAAACTATTTGGTAATCCCAATTTGGGGGCCTATATCACAAAACCTTCAGTTGACTAGTGGCCTTGGGTAGAAGAATTCGAAGACTGGAAGGCTTGCCGTTAAGGCAATATAATGAGAAGATCTTAGTGAAATAGGAATGCAGCCAGAATCGCTTGTTATTTATTAGAAATCAAGATTCATTAAATTATCTCTCTTTCAGAAAAATATCTTAAAACTTGTATATTTTCAAATGTTCTTTTTCAAAAGGACAATAAAACTAAGACATTTGTGAAAATAAACCAGTTTAACGTATACTTGTTTCTCTTCATTTTCCTCCTTCAAGTTCTTCTCATCAAGCACAAATGTGTTTATCTTTTAAAGCAAAACAAACTCTTCTGTGCTAAATCTTTTTAATCTTTTCTTTTCGTCCTCTGAGAAAAGGTCTTCTTTATTGGTTGTAGTAGATGTAAAATCATAGTCTCTGGAATGACCATTTACAAAAGTAAATAAGGGGTATTTCTCTTTAGAAGAAATTTTCAGCATCTGTAACGGAAAGTACAGAAGAATCCTTTACCCAACAGTACACAGTAGGACCACATGACAAAATCTAATGTTTTAGCTCTGAATCTCTCATTAGCTTCTCTTATTCACATTTATTCAGAGCTATTGCTTTAATATTCTGGCTAAAAGACAAAATTGATCAGCATTGTGTAGTTTGTTGATAGCTAAATACCTGCTTCTCCATTAGGACTAACCATCAAAAACTAAGTACCATCACCCCACTTCCCCAAAGTAAGTCTTCCGGTCACATCGGTTTGAAGGCTTACTGTAAAGAGTTAATATTTATATCCTTTTAGTAGTAGCAGACAATATAACGAAGTGGTATAACTGACTATAGTACAATATTGTGAAAGATTGCTTGGTACCAGAGAAAGAAGCATTAACAGAGTAGGAAGATCCATTCTAATCTCAGTTCTACAACTTACCTTGATGTGATCTTCAACAAATCACTCTGCCTGAGAATCATCTCTAAAACAGGGCAACAGATAGCCGACCTCCTTGCCTCAGAGAATTTTTAAGATGACCAAAAGCAATAATACAAAATTATTTTGAAAAATTAAGTTTGGTCTTTCTAAGGATCACTATATTTGAAAAAATATTTCTGCAGAAATCTAGTCAACATAAATACAGTAACCTTGCACGTACATAGTAGTAGTCTAACAACATATTGCCTTCTAGAGTCACATTAGATAACTCAGAAGTGAAAAAAGCCACCTCTGGAATTTTGTGGGGATACTGGCAACCTTTAGAACCTCTGTCAATTTGGTATCCATTGACAAGCCAACGACCCATTCTAAACTATTTTCAATCTTTCTGTTAAAAAAAAGTAAGCAATTTTCATTAAAAGATACATTTACATTTCTGATGAAAGATGTTTTGATAACATCCAATGTTACTATAGGTAACCAGAAACTATAAGAAGGATTTTGAAAAGTTTATGAGAGTTACAAAGAATGCTGGAAAGAATACCAAGAGCACTTAAACAAGGGTGGGCAAAAGTAGGTTTACAGTTGTGAGTACATGAAACACAGAGTTTCTTCTTGTATTATTATTTATTAATTGTATTATTTTCCATATGAACAATTGTAAACCTACTTTTGCCCACCCTGTACATCATTCATCATGATCAATTAAATATAATTTCTTCTTAAAGGATAATTTCTGGGGTAAAAAACAAATTTTATCAAATGTCAATATTCAACTAAAGTATAATCAAATTCTTAAATATTACATTTACAGATTCTCTTGAAACACTGCTAAACTAAATACGTATCCCTGGCATACAGATATAATGTTAAATTTAAAATATTTCAATGGGAGAGTTAATATAAAATACATTTTAACTGAATAACAATAAACCATTTAAAAACAATGAAGTACTTAAAAAAGTAGATGTGATAAAAATCAGATGCTATAATTCATTCTGTGCTCCTAATTTATATATTGCTCAAATTTATTTTATTTACATTCTACCCCCAAAAAGAAGGGCAAAAATGTGCAAAATGAAAAATAAAAGAGAGGGCATCTGATCAGTCAGTGTCACTTACAGCCAATGGCTGGACTATAGCCCAAAATTGTTGTCATTTTATATTCATTTAACGTCACTTATAAAAATCCAGTATCTAACGAGCAGTCATCCTCCTATCATTTCCAAATCAACACAGCAGAGCTAACATTATCATCTCTTCATCTTTGCTTTCAAGATTATGAAAGAAGTCATTTAGGTTTATTAGTTGCTCATCAACTAAGATTCAAATCTGTACCCCAGAGCAAAATGTCAGAAAGGAACCCTTTAGACTTTAATTAAAAAATTCACTTACTTTTTGCAAATTCACTTGCAAGGTAAAGCTTCCTACGCAAGGTAATGCATATTTTATTGATTTAAGCTTTGAGAATTATCATTTTTATAGCTTTTTTGTGCTCAAATTTTTTTAAAGATTACCAAATGAAATATGTATTTATGATTTACTCATTTGAGTTGCAAACTTATGTCCATACAAAAATTTGCATATGGATGTTTACAGTAGCTTTCTTCATTATTGCCAACACAAACGACAAAGATGTCCTTTGGTCAGTGAATGGGCAGACTGAGGTGTATCCAGACAATGGATTATTACTTAGCACTAAAAAAGAAATGAGCTATTAAGCCATACAAGGAGATGGAGGAACCTTAAGTGCACACTACTAAGTGAAAGAAGCAAATCTGAAAAGGCTGCATAATATATGATTCCAATGATAAGACATTTTGGAAAAGGCAAAAGTATGGAGACAGTAAAAAGGGTGATTGCTAGGGGTTAGCACGGAGAGAGAGATAAATTGGTGGAGACAAAAAACTTTGAGGGCTGGGAAACTATTCTGTCTGATACTATAATGGTGGATACATGTCCTTATACATTGGTCAAAACCCATGGACCAAGAGTAAGTTCTAATGTAAGTTATCAACTTTGGATGACAATGAGGTGTCAGTGCAGGTTCATCAGTGTTCCGGTGGGGACACTGACAGTGGGAGAAGGGAGCACATGAAAACTTTCTGGATTTTCCACTCAATTTTGCTATGAATCTAAAACTGCTCTAAAAACAAAGTCTATTAAAAATACATATATTGAAGGGCAACTGAGTTGAGCAATAAGGTAAGTGATAACATATGAGCATACAAACATGATATGGAGGGGAAAAAAATTTTAGGACAAATAAAAATGGGAAAATTGAGACCCAAAGGACTTAAATTAATTTCCCAATATGACTTAACAGCAGCAACAACCATAAGAGATAAATTAATAACAAATTATTGGAATATTAGACCTCAATGACTTCTCAGCATGCCTTTCCAATATTCTTCATAGCTCTAAGCACCATATTAAGAATCTTTTTTCAAACCCTGGCTGGTGTAGCTCAGTGGATTGAGCGCGGGCTGGGAACCAAGCGGTCCCGGTTTGATTCCCAGTCAGGGCACATGCCTGGGTTGCAGGCCAGGTTCCCGTGAGGGCCATGTGAGAGGCAACCATACATTGATGTTTCTCTCCCTCTCTTTCTCCCTCCCTTACCCTCTGTCTAAAATAAATAAAAATAAAATCTAAAAAAAAAAGAATCTTTTTTCAGGCTTCTTTTTTTTATAAAAAGTAACTGTTGATTTGAAAATTTGATTCTGAAAATTTATATCAAAAGTGAAAACTTCAGTTTTCTTTTTCATATTACAAGAAAGGACATACTGTCAAAACCTTAAAGTCCCTCCACACTGGATAATAGAAAAATCGATATGAAAAAAATTCCAAATTACATTATCTATATGACATGGGGTAATTATCAACTGAAGTACCATAAAGAAAAAGATAATAAAAGTTATTTAGTAACAACCAGTCTCTTGATATTTCAACAGCAATCAACACATCTGAGCATTTCTTTCTTTCTATTTATTTATTTTTTTAAAGATTTTTATTTATTTATATTCAAAGAGAGGGGAAGGGAAGGAGAAAGAGAGGGGAAGAAACATCAATGTGTGGTTGCCTCTCACGTGGCCCTCACGGGGGACCTGGCCCACAACCCAGGCATGTGCCATGACTGGGAATCGAACCAGCGACCCTTTGGGTTTGCAGCCCGCACTCAATCCACTGAGCTACACCAACCAGGCTGAGCATTTCTTCCTTTACTTCCCTTGATTCTGTAATATTTCCCTTTCATGTTTCTCCTTTTTTCTATACTATTTCTTCTCTATCTTCTTCATTGACTCCACTTACTCCTGCATTCCAAAATATACATATTAATCAATTATTGATCCTTAAACTACTCTTTATATTCTATCCTCTCTCTTAAAAGTATTGTCTACTCTCAGTTTCAACCATTTCACTACTAGCCTTTGTTAGCATCCATGTTTTACAGATGAGGAAACTGAAATACCAAGGGGGTTGAGTGACTTGCACAAATTCACACAGCTAGTAAAGGACAGAGTCAGGATTTAAGCTTAAGCAGTCTGGTTCTATTATAACCACTATAGTAAGTGGAGGCGTGTTGCAGCATCAACTCTGAGTGATCACACCAAAATAAATAATCATTTCTTCCTTCCAAAATTAGCTCCCTTCCCTATTTCTGTCATTGTTAACATAATGGATATTAATTAAGGATTGTTTCTATTGCAAGTGACAAAAACAAAATAAAAAAACAATAATGGCTTTAAGTAAAAGGAATTGTTTTTATCACATAACAAAAAGTCTGGCAACGCTACTTTAGTTAATTAATGTCAAACAGTCTAGAATTCTCTTGGCTTTTCCCTCGTGATCACAGAGGGCTGCTGAAATACCAGGTGTGGAGTGTGCATTCAATGTGGGGGGTGGGGGGGTGGAAGGGGAGTGACAGCATTGCATCTATAGCTACTATTGATTTCAGCAGAAGAGCAAAAGCTTTCCCAGAAATGTCCAGCACACAGCCACTTCTATTTCACTAGGCAAACTGTGTCTACATACAAGGCCAACCAAGAAAACTGAGTATCTGGGTGGACACACTATTACTCCAAATAAAATCAGGAGTCTCTTAGCAAAAGTGAGAGGTGGGTATTAAACAGGTAACTAAAGGTGTCTGTACACCATTCAGAAAGAACCACAATAAAAATAAAAGAGGGTAATGTGGTAAGGAAGGGCTGAAAGATTTCTGTAAGTTGTGTGGTCAGAAAAGGCCAAGTTTAAACCTGAATGACAATGAGTAAGACATAAAAGTTTTAGGAGAAGAGCACTCCAGGCAAAGAAGAAACTCAGCCAGTACAAAGGCCGAGGATGCTAGCACAGGCAGCATGTTAAAAGACAGCCGCATGGCTCAGGGGCAGAGGAAAAGGAGAGTGGGACACAGAAGCCGGATGACTCAGGCCCTTGTCCACCACCTTCACAAGCGATCTAATTTTCATCGTTCCCTTAAACACTCTACTTCAAAATTTCTATCATAAACATCCCATAAGATTCTACACTAGTGTTTCTGCTCATGCTGTTTCTATCATCTAGCTGTCCCCTATCCTTGCTTTCTGGTTGTAGGAACTTTATCCGTCCTTCAAGTTTCAGCCTGAGTTCCAATGTAAGTATCTTGATCCACATTGAGTGAGTTCTCCTTTCTGCTAAGTCCTATAGAGCTGTCTAGTACAGGGTAAGGACCGCAAACATGGACCACGGAACTTAGACAGTCCCAGTTAAAACCTGGCAGATACTTATAAATTGTGTGATCTCGGACAAGCTACTCCAGTCTGTCTCATTTTTCTTAGTTGGAAAATGTCAGTATTACAACATCTAAGCAAGAGGAAATGGTGGGGGAGGACTGCATTTTTAAACAAAGTGGTCAGATTAGTCCTCATTAAGAAGGAGACATGTTTAAGCCAAGACTTAAAGGAGGTGAAGACATCAGCCACACAGATGTCTGAGGGAAAAGCATTTCATTCTTGTGCAAAGGCTCTGAGAGGGGAGTCTGCCTATTAGAGGATCTGCAAAGAGGACAACATGGCTAAAGCACAATGAAAAAGAGACAAAACAGGGATGAGAGCTTGAGGGAAGGGGGAAGGACATGGAGACACTGATCATCTGCGGCCTTGGAGAGTACGTGTAAGGACTTTTTTACTTTTAAGTAAACTGGCAAGTCAATGCAGGTTTTTGAGGAATGGAGTGGATGATCTGACTTACACGTTAAAAGGATTATCCAGGCTGCGGAACTGAGAATACGTGGGACTGAGGGGACTGGAAACTAATTAGGAGGCCGCTGCAGTGACGGCAGCGCTCAGACTGGGGCAGCAGCAGTGGAGGGATGAAAAGTGGTCTGCTTCTAGACATACTTTGGACATTTAATTGGTTATGGGACATGAGAGGCAGAAAGTAAAGATAACTCCAAGGCTTTGGCCTAAGCAAACAGAATGATAAGTCTGCCTTCAAATGACATAAAGAAAACTAGCCCGGCTGGTGTAGCTCAGTGGATTGAGCGCGGGCTGGGAACCAGAGGGTCCCGGTTCGATTCCCAGTCGGGGCACATGCCTGGGTTGCAGGCCTGGTCCCCGGTGAGGGCCATGTGAGAGGCAACCATACATTGCTCTTTCTCCCTTCCTTCTCCTCTCTCTAAAAATAAATAAATAAATCTTTAAAAAAAAAAAAAGAAATAAAGAAAACTATGAGTGGAACAGGCTTAAAAGGAAAATAAGAAGATTGATTCTGGATCTACACATCACACGTACAAAAGATGATGCACAGCAGCTGGGCATATATAAACTAAGATTTGGAAGAGAGGTTTGGGCTAATAACATGATCTTGGTTTTACTTGACTTATTTTTGATACTTAAAGCTATATGACTAAATTAGATCACCAAGATGAAGACAACATGAGAACTGACGACTAGGCGCTGGGGGTGCTCCGTCACAAGAGGCTGTAGAAAAGAGCGGGCAAAGGAGACTCGAGAAGCACTACCTGGTAAAGAATGAGGTAAACCACAGCAGTTTGGGTCCTGGAAGCCAAATGAAGAAGACGATTGGAAGACCAGTGGGTGCTCAGCTTTCTCAAATGCTAATGTGAGGATGCATAAGATGAAGACTAAGATACGACCAACAGACTTAGCAATGCAAGGTCAAGTGACCCTGAAAAGGAGTTTCGGCAGAGTGGTGGGGTAAGAGCACTCAAATATTTGTTGACTAAAGAAATGATCACATTAACGAACTATTAATTTTTTCTCCTACACACCTAGATGTAAAACAGACTTGTGTTTGAACTCTCCCTTTAACTTGCCCCAAAGTCCAAGTGGCTCTTTGGTCTTATTGACTCTGCTTTCACACTCTCAAAACAGTTCCTTCCACTCCAATCACACAGCTCTGTCCTCATCTGGATGTTTGAAGAAGGCATTACAAGCCAATGAAGCAAGGTTGGACTTCTTAATAAATGCTGCTGTAACAATGTTGAAAAAAAAAATGGATACTTACACCTTAAGACATATACAAGTTTTAAATACAAAACTATAAAACTTTTGGAAGAAATGGAGAAGAGTGTAGGTCATTGGTTATTAAAGATTTCTCTGATACAAAATTTAAAAACCATAAAGAAAAAGTTTTACTAATTTGATTAAAATTAAAGATACCATTAACATTAAAATAATAGCCTAGGAGAATATATCTGCAACACATGAAGCCAACAAGGGGTAGTATCCAGAATTATAAATTTGATTTGATTGTGCTAAGTGAAATAAGCCAGGTGGTGAAAAATAAAAATATCATTGGATCTCAACTATAAGTGGAATCTAATCAACAAAACAAACAAGTTAGCAAAATAGAACCAGAGACATGGAAATAAAGAACAAACTGACAGTAACCAGAGGGGAGGGAGAAGGAGGGTAAATGGGGGAAAGAAGGGGAAGGGGAAAGTCAAGGAACATGCATAAAGGACCCATGGAAGAAAGCAGTGGAGGGGGGAGGACTGAATGTGGGATGTGGGAGTTGGGCAGGACAGGGGAGCATAATGGGAGAAAAATAGGGACAACTGTAACTGAACAACAATTTAAAAAAATAGCCCTAAAGAAAAATAAAAAAAGAAAATGAACAAGAAATTCTCAAAAGAGGGACCAAATGGGACAATAAACTTTAATAAGATGTGTAGTCTCACTAGCAAACAGAGAAATAAAAATTAAAACCACAAAGACATACTATTCATATCCATAAGATTTGTTAAAATTTAAAAAATCCGACAATATCAAGTGTGAAAGAATGTGATTAGAAATTCACATATACTGTTTGATATGATCACTTTGGAGAACATTTGACAGTTCTGGCAAACCTAAAAATATATATACCCTAAGACCCCGCAATTCCACTCTAACACATCTAGTGTATCTAATATAATCCTAATTAAAGTGTTCTGCATGCACAGAAAGGTACAAGAATATCCTTGTAGCCCTGGCTGGTGTGGCTCAGTGGATCGAGTGCCAGCCTGCAAACCAAAGGGTTGTGGGTTCGATTCCCAGTCAGGACACATGCCTGGATTGCGTGCCAGGTCCCCAGTAGGGGGTGCACAAGAGGCAATCACACATTAATGTTTCTCTTCCTTTCTTTCTCCTTCCCTTCCCCTTTGTCTAAAAATAAAATAAGTAAAATCTTTAAAAAAAACGAGTATCCTTGTACACATTATTTGTAACTAGAAAATAAAATCAGCTAAATGACCATCAATGAAAGAAAGTTTAAGTAAAAAGTAGTATATTGTAGAATGTACTACTCATTATTCAGCAGTTTAAATAAATAACCTAGACCAACATGTATAGAAACAGATAATATCTAGGCCACTATTAAATGAAAATGCTAGCTGTAGCAGCATATATACATGTTTAAATAAACGTATTATTAATGCAAAGTTATATAACATTCCAAGTATACGTTATTTATGGTTACATAAAGTATGGTATTATATACGAATTTGGGATAGCTGTTACGACAGGAAAGAAAGGATGGGAATAAGATTGGGGATGGGTAACACACTTCCATTATACATGTAATTTCTTTTTCTTAAGCTCAATGGTAGCACATAGGTATTATTATGTTATTCTCCACATTTCTGTATGTTTGAAATTAATAAAATCAACATGCTACAAAGTACAAACTTCTTCGGCATGGCTTCCGGGACTCAAATACTCCAACCTCCTTTTCCAGCCTTGCCCGTCACTGCTCCCTCTGGCGGTGTTTCCCGAGCCTTGGGCATTATGTACCTTTTTCATCCCTTTTGCTAAGTATCCCATCTTTATCATAATTAATACTTTCCTTTCCATCATTTAAATAGCCTTGTAAAAATTGATAATAGGAAATCACATGCTCGATATTCCAGTTACAATTTTCTAATATAAATAAATATGTAATTATTAAAATATTTATCCTAGTATTAAAATATTTGTTCCAGTGCTACCTAAAATCATCAAGTATCACTTTTGGTTGCAAGGTCTTACACCAGTGGTTCTTGGATTTTGCGTGCAAGGCTGCTTGGGAGGACTGTTAGAAATGGAGACCCTCAGGCCACACCCCTAGAGATTCAGGCAGCTGGAAGACAGTCCTGCCCTGTATGCATCCTTGGCACTTACCAAGTTGGACTATTTGCCATTCTCTTGACAAGCATTACATTTTCCTTTTCCAATACCTTTCCTCTTATTTTCTCTGCTTGAATCATCCTTCCTTCTCCCTAAGTCAACCGAAATTAAGCTTAAACCATCACAATAAAGAACTTCGACTTGATTGAAACATCACACTCAATTCAAAATCCTACCTTCCCCTATCAATTTATTTCTTTTTCTGTATGGATGCTTATAATACTCAGTGTAATGTATGTCTATTCTCCCTCTTCAACTGTAAATGCTACTTGAGGGCAGAAGTCTTAGACCTTATTAAAAAGTAGGGATTATGTCTTGGTCATTTTATACTTTCAATATAATAGTTACCCAGATACTTGCTGAACTGAGCTCTGTGAAACATAAAATTAATCTAACAATTTTTATAATCTTTTAAAAATCATGTAGTTAAAAGTCACAAAGCATTACAAATTAAACATTATAATCTAGACTAGCTAGCATCATTTTCAGAATTAGGAAACCCAAAGTATATCCTATCTAGAAAAAATAATTTATGTTTTTACTTGTAAAGTGAAAAAAAATAACTATTTAACTAAAAATGCCAAATTCCATTTTTAAGGACAACTGCTTAACTTATAACCTTCCAAACAAAAGTGAATAAACAAATTATTAACTGACAAAGTGAGTTTTTGATACTGCTATAAAAAGCTGTTAACATAAGAACAACACTATAGTTAAAGCAAAGTTAACTGACTCTAGCAAAATTCTCAGTACTTCCAAATGATACTCCAATATGGCTTCTCTTTGCCCCAATGTTGTGTATTTCTCTGATGCATCAAGAGCGAAGATTGCTAAGTATTTTGCAGTATAAAAATCCTTATAACTGTCAGTATAAAAACCACAAAAACCATCTGTTTTTAATGAGAAAATAACATATAACTCATTTGTGATTCTTGCTTTTCAACTTGGTTACAATTGGTTTGTTTCTATTCTAGGAGTAGACTGCTTTACTGTTCTGCACTGACTTATTTTAACCCAGATAGAAAAGAAATTAATAGGAAAGAGAAATGGAACTCTTTAACGGTGTCTGTTCGTTAAGTAACAATCTGTATTACACCGTCTGGACCTGTGTGTAGTAGCGCACAGACAACACTTCATAAAGACAGAGAACTGTCAAACTAAAATACACAAATATTATCAATTTAAGTAATGAAAGAGCAGCAAAGATAGAGTGCGTATTTTGTTATGTTCAGTCGGCCTTCCAGGGTGAAAACAGAATGAAAAGACGAGGACTAAGGAAAGGTTCCCATACACCTCATTTTCTCCCCTCCTCAGTCACGTTTCTGTCATGACTCTGTTAAATTTCCCCTTTTACATGGCAGGTCAAGTAAAGTAAAACTAGCTTATACGAAATCTTTTATTTAATGTTTTCATTTTATTTTTATATTGTAAAAATAAAATTTCAACCCACTATGTCTATTTTCCTAAAAAAAATTAACTGTAAGTAAAGTAGTAATAACGTACTATTATATTTCAGCTCAAGTTAAGAATTCCCAAAAGTGATTCTAGTATTGGTTTTGCTTACCCATAAAATGATAACCTATAGCTACTGATACTCATAAAGAGACCTATCCAGTTATGCCTACTTCCCCAATAAGTAATCTTTTTATTTCTTTTTATAAGTATCTTTTTATCTAAAGATAGACAATCCTGGAGGCTCTATTAATATTTAGCAGTACTGTACTCAAGGACCAGAAAAATACAGAAGTTTAAAGGTAATGATAAGGAGTTAAATAAACCTATTTCAAAGATCCTATAAGTCGAATAGATCAGATTAGACAAGCTTATTGGAAGGAAACAACACAGCTCATTTAATAAAGCAGTTCTGAGAAATCCAAAAATACCATTTCTCTTTTTAAAAAAAATCAAAGAAGCACTTGGACTAACAAGAAATAATGCACAATTTGGCTTGATCAAATACTTCATTAATTTTTTCTACCCCCTAAGGTATTGTCCTTTTAAAATCCTCTTCAAATAAAATACAACCTAATTGCTTGCACATACTCCCTAATTCATTTGCAAATGGATTTGTATTTCAACAGTGCCACCTAGTGGTTCGATCAATACTCTCGACTGTTCACTGGAGAGCTGGTTTCATCAGTATCAAAGGCTCGGAATACCCAAATAGTTTTATTTTCTGGTTCAATATTTCTAATAACATTAACATTCAAGGGGCAGTTTTACAAAAGCATCAAAATTTACAGATTTTTGTCTTTTCACAGTCTATCTCAAATAAAAATTAGGTCATTTACAAATATAATATTTTAAATAAAAGTACAGTACCTTAGTGATTTCTTCAGAAGCTCGCTTGAAGTCCTGAACATTGCGACAGTAAAACCCTATTGTGCAGCTAGGGTCCATCTTCCGAAACGACATCTTTTTGGGAGAAGGGCAGTGGAATGTCTGTAATTTTAAAAGTTCTTTAGGATTAAGTTACTTTTATTTGATGGACTTAACGTACATACAAGAATATTAGTAATTTAAAATTTGCTACCTAGTTTTTCTCAAAACTCGAACGTGCCTTCCAAATGGTGTTTTAAGTCTATCCAATGCAGACAGTCCTTCCTACTCTCCAAAGCTCTAAGATATGACAGCCAATATTGTGTACCCTCCTCAATTCCCCCGATTTCTACCTTCTGTGACATTAGTGCCATTCTGCAGAAGAGCGTGTGTCAAAGCGATGTGCCTTTCTAACGCAGAAAGAAAGAAAAATGTGCCACTGAAAAGGACAGTACAATATACAGATATCATAGAATCATACATTTGAAACCTACATCATTTTATTAACCAGTGTCACTCCAAAGACTTTAATTTTAAGAAATGTCCCATAGTGATATGAAAAGAGGTCAACTTAAGGGTTTTGGCAATGGACACAATTAGTACATAACTTCATATTCCTCCAACCCGCTCTTCTACTTGGCTTTAATTAAGTCCTTCGCGCCCATACAGGACACAGGTAAAAACTGTTCTGTTACGGCCTTGCCTCCTCCTTACCAACTGTTCTGTCCTATTAGTTCACTTTTCCCAAGTGGTCACAGTGCCACAGACGTCAGTGGGCAGGGGAGGCTGCTCTAGCCTCTCTGCCCTGGCTGATGGGATGTGGCTCTTAGTAGGGGCTGGATCTTTAGAGAACACAAAAGCGGGAAAGGGGAATATAAGGCTAATCATTCCAGTCTTCCTGTTCTTCACCACCACATTCTGGTACCTGATTTTAAAGATCAAAAAAAAAAAAAAAACTTCTTAAATGCTTTTGCCCTTAAAAATCACTGATGCTGCTAAGTCTTTTTTGTATGTATTGAACAAGATGTTTATGGACAAAAGGAGGATCATAAAAATATATGCTCATATATGTTTATATGTACATAAATAAATTTTGTAAGGATATACAAAAATTAAGAAGCTTAACGGAGAGGAAGAAAACTGGGCAGATGGCAGACAAGTATGGAAATTCTTTGTTGTATATTTTATATATTTGAATTACAGGACAAGCTTGGTTAAGAAATAATCTATGTTGAATTTGAACTCATAAAATTAAAATTTCCCTAATTTCAATGCCTAAAACTAAGGGATTTTACCTTGAGACCATCTACCAAAATGTGGGAAAATATGGGCTTTCATACTTGCTATGTTCCTGGTGAATCACAGTCACTCTTCTCTCCCGCTTCATCCTAGTGATCCAATTAGTACCCCACGTTATCATCAGAGGACAGGCCAAATGCATATTCAAGCTGCTTTTCTTTCCCTTATGGATAGTTCAATCATATATAAGATTCAAATACAACATCATGGAAGTAGATACAGATGAAACAAGTGTGCTTTCAAAACCATGGCCTTTACGAAATGCTCAGGTAACACTTACTTTATAGTGTGAGATCCAACCTAGCTAACCCGAATCTCCAGGGCACTAGTCAGCACAAGCATTGTCTTAGTTGGACTTTTTCTAATATTGTTTCATGTGTTTTATTTATAAGGAGATATTATTATCATGTATTTTATTTATAAGGAGATATTAAAAACAGATCTGGAAAGGAATAGAAGACCTAAGTGAGCTTGTTAGTTAACAATACACAGGAGTATATTGGTATATGAGGCACAGAAAGTTCTAGTTCTTATTTATAAAAAGTTATTCTACATATAAGGTATCTAAAAATCATCATTTGCCTAACCCCTCCCAAAGCCAGGAAGCAGGATTTATGTGTCTGGCTACCTGGAGATAAGGAAAAAGGATGAGAGTTTGGACAGGGTCCAAAATAGTTTTAACTCACGTACAAGGGCGTCCTAGGTAACACTAAAGCACCGATTAAAGTTTTCATTCAAGAACCAGTAGGACTAAGCCAGAAGAGGCTTGGGGCTATTTCTCAGTACTGCTTCAATCATCATAGATAGTAACAGGAAATTATTAATCATGCTTGTTTTGATATCTGCAAAGACCTACAATTATTCACAAAAAATACTGATATATATCTGTGCTCACTGAAAACTGAAATTGCTATAGGGTATACTACATGGTAACAAGGACTCATTACAGAGAGGCATTTTATATCATTTAAACTTAAAATTATATTCTTTTGTCCACCCAGAAGATTCTGAAGTCAAAGCAACACTAATTTATAATTCAGAGTCATTTCTGTTTATTGCAGAGCAAGTTAGATTTTTAAATATTTTCCCGAGTGGTATTACAAGGCTATGTTTACTTTGTGATAATTCTTTGAACTATGCACTTAATTCCTTTTTCGATTTTTAAAATTCTGACTACTGGTAAGAATAGCACACACATTTTAGGGAGTGTTCACTAGACACAATTCAGTGACAATTAAATATGTTTCTGAAAAAACTGGCCACGGTGAGTCGGTTCTCATTTATTTAATTTTTTCAATACATTATTTATTTGTTGCCTCAACAAATAGTTTATTAGGCACCTACTAAATGCCAGGCATTGTTCTAGGCTTATCATTGGAATAGTGGATTCTATTACCTAAACATACAAACAATAATGAAAGTGTCACAAGAATTAAAATTTAATACAAATATATTTAATCAAAGTATTTGGAGCTACAGGTCAGAAAAAGAATTCAACAAAGGTCTCTAATTAAAGTGCTTAGGAAATGCCCTGGCCAGTGTCGCTCAGTTGGTTGAAGTATAGTCCTGTAAACCAAAAGGTTGCGGGTTCAATTCCCTATCAGGGCACATGCCTGGGTTGTGGACCAGGTCCCCCACTGGGGGGCATGTATAAGAGACAACTGATGGATGTTTCTGTCTCACATAGATATTTCTCACTCTCCCTTCCCCTCTCCCTAAATCAGTAAGCATGTCCTCAGTGAGGATAAAAAATAATAATAATAATCCTGGCTGGTGTGACTCAGTGGATTGAGCACAGGCCTGAGAACTGAAAGGTCATGGGTTGGATTCCCGGTCAGGGCATATGCCTGGGTTGCAGGCCAGGTCCCTAGTTGGGGACGCACAAGAGGCAACGGGTCAATGTTTCTCTCTCACATCGATGTTTCTCTCCCTCTCTTTCTCCCTCCCTTCCCCTCTCTCTAAAAATAAATAAATAAAATCTTTAAAAAAATAATAATAATATCTTTTAAAAAGTGCTTAGGACAGTGCCTTGTTTATAGAAAGAGTTCAATAAACGATAACGTAAAAAGGAAGCAATAACTTGATTCGATTTGGCTTCAAATTTTTAGAAGTTCAACTCAACTCTAGAACTCTAAGAATTTCACACCATAAGAACAACAAAATATGTATAATCTGCTACATCTCTCCTTCAATTTCACATACTCTGCTATGATACTACTTTCTTAAACTTTCCTAATCAGAATTCAGGGCATTCCCTTAAATTATTTATAGCAATGATTTACTTAGAATTAAATAAAAGAGCTAGGATTTTAATTTCTCCAAGTATTGACCAAAAGAAGTATTTAACAAAAAGAAGTTGTTTTCAAAAATAATCTTAATAACTGAGGTATAAGGGTGGTTTAGAACATGCATATAATTTACTACATCAATCAACTGCAAAATTTCACAGCATATAAACATGCAATCAACATAGCAAGGTAAGGATGGTTAGTAGTATAGGGTATTTAAAATATCTCCACTTGGAGCATGTTCAGCTTAAAATATGATTAAAAGAAAAAGTAAAATTTTATTTCTGAACAAAGATAGACAACTTGCTATAATTTGTATATTATACTCTCACAGGAAAATAAATGATGCTAAGCAATAAAAAAAATCTAAGATAAATCATTGAGTTGAGAAAAATGAAAAACTGTCCAGAGGAATTACATGGACAGGTTAAATACTATTGGCATCCCAATGTATAAGAAATAAATGCTTCTGTGTACTTAAGAGCTACCTAATTTCATCAAATTTTACTTTAGAAAGTCTCTTAAAACCAATTTCTCTGTTCCATTCTATCACCCCCCTTCAAGCCTTTATGAACTCACTTGTGAAGCGTTCCAACAATCTCGCAATACTGAGCTGCAACCTTCCTGATACTGTGTAGACATATCCAGGATGTTCATTCACCTGGCAGCTCTGCAGAGTCTCTCAAAATACCAGATCACTAGTCTCTCGCTACTGGCCAAATAGTAAACCCCAACACTCTTAATTTGCCTATTTTAGATAATACTGGAATACTATGAACAAGTTTCCATCTGAATCTCAAGTAACCACTTTTTAAGGAGTCATTTTGGCCCATACGCACTAGAAATGTAGCTCAGACACACAGGAAGCAGCGCCACGAGACCACAGGCAGCAGAAGGAACTACAACGTGGCTCACACGGCGTAGTTCTCCAGTGCCTCCCCCAGTGTCTGTCAGCCAACCAGGAATATTTACTAAGGTTACATGCAAGACACGATGAAAGAAGAAAGTAGAAAGCAAACCTGATCTTTGCCCTTAAGATGCTTGTACTTTAGTTGAGGTAACAGTTTACAAACGGCGCTAGAATGTTTTATATCTTTTTAAACTATACATTCATCTTGCATTTAGTTGATCAGTTTTCATAATCTACTTCTTAAATACTTTTAGGTATTACTATTAGTTAGCAAGCCATTACTAAAACAAAGTACTAAACCACAATTCTAATTTGCCAAGCCCTTGAGAATTAGTGAACCATGCCACTCAAATGATTAAAATTAGTTTAATAGTCTGGAAAGGCATCAACTGGGAAAACAAGACCCAAAACAGTGAAATAATTACATGTCTCACTTATGGACTCTTAAATTTTCTGAATTAAATACTGGATCACAAAATGACCGACATAAAGGAAAAGAAGGTGTTATGAAATCAATGTTAAAACAAAAATTCAAAACCCAACTAAGCTCTTAAAAACTTCTTAACTAGAGGCTAAGATTTAGTTACTAGGCTTGCAGCAAAATAATTTAGCAGATAGTCTCCTTAAGCCACCTTGTCGGTCGAACCCGACTACATCATCTTCTTTCCTTTTTCCTTCCTTCCCTCCTTCCTTCCTTCCTTCCTTCCTTCCTTCCTTCTTTCCTTCTTTCCTTTCCTTCCTTCCTTCTTTCCTTCCTTCCTTCCTTCCTTCTTTCCTTTCCTTCCTTCCTTCTTTCCTTTCCTTCCTTCCTTCTTTCCTTCCTTCCGTACTCCCTCCCTCCCTTCCTTCTTTCTTTCTAACATCCTAACATTTGTATTCTTCAGTACTGTTTAGCTGTATATCTTCAAAATTACTTGGAACCTTGCTCAATTACTTTGGTGGGGTTAGGGGACCTAACCAGTAAAGAGACAAAGATAAACGCAAAAGAAAGTATATCATAAATTAAAATTCAGCAAGAAATTTTTTAACCTTTGATCATAGTGTGGGTTATGGTTTTATAAATCAGTAAAATATTGATTGTTAATCTGTAATTGTAATACCATAAAAGCTTAGCTGCCTAGCATATCTCTTAATAATTAGAGTTTGCTTCATATGGTTAAAAAAAACACAGCTCGTAATCCATAGTACCTCAAGAGGGAAATCCTTTATGCTGACATCTACAAAAGACTGGCAGTAATGAGGATCCATGTAAATCAAACTGTCATCTACAAGGACAAAACAGAAGACAAGTAATTCAAAAAACACCTTATTATTACACTGCTTACAATCCAATTTCTATGTAGAATAGCTGAAAAAAATCTGGGAGTAACAGTTTGCCAGACTGATATTCATTGACTAAAACATAGGTTTGCACAGGACAGATTAACTTTTACATAATCAAATATGCTTGTATAAGCAGAATTTTTATAAAGTGATGAGGTTGTCATTTAATTTTTGGTGATAAAATTACTTTCACAAACACACAATTATACCCTACAGTTTGCCCATGAAAAATGTATTGCACTACTTTAATCTGACAGGAAGAGCATACTGCTTGTCATTTTATCATCAGCTAGCACCACTAAACCCGGTAAAAAGTAAATATGTAAATAGCAACTGCCAGAATGTGAAAGCAATGTCTTCTGAAGTTTAGTAAAACCAATAAATTATGCCTTGTTTATGCAATAACAGAAATTAAACATACATTTTACAGAATCCAATTATGTTGTGGACCAAGTGACAAATGAGTGGCTATGGTAGGACTGATGAATTTATAAGGTACTCATTTTGCTCTGTTAATCATCCTGCTTCCAGATGATCTCATATTAACTTACTGACTTAAAAAATAATACACACACACACAATGAAGAAATATACTTTACTAAATCACTAACCTTGAAATCCAGCAAAGTAATATGACTGTTTCGGCTTGCCACCAATAATTCCCACACAATACTCAAGGCTTAAAATACCCTGCCAAAAGAAATTAATTCAGATTTAGAGTCAAGAGACAAATGGTAATTATTCAAAACAACCAGATTTGTATTATCAATATTAGTAGTTCCCAACTCTTTCACCAGTTTTATTTTTACTACATTTGTCCCCATGTTCTGAAATCCTTCTACAAAACTGTCTTCCCTTTTCTTTAAATCACTCAACATTAACATGACTAAATCAAATATTCTGACCAGCATGTCACTCAACAACATTAAACCACTAGTGGGTGCCAAAGATAGAGACAGACACTGTTACCACATAAAGACAATAAAATTTCCTGCCAAAGCCAAAAACATCTGGCTTTTCAGTCGCTGGTGCAGCCTTCCTGTGATCAATGCAGTATTTTCATCAGATTTTTTGAAATGCTAGAAATATCTCTTAGACCCTTTTCATTGAACCTTGAGTCTTAGGATCCCAAACTAAAAACTGTTTTCCAATCAATGGCATTTACTTGACAGATTTTTTAATTCTATTTCATTTGGAATAAATATAAAGACTAATGAAACATTTTAATCCAAGGAAAATAATAATTACTATTGTATTTAAAGCCGATTTATTTTACTAATCATAAAATATCAGAGATACCTCAATAAATTATTAAGTATGCCCCTCAGCATCTATTCTAAGCAGAACTCAATTTAAGCTCGGCTCAATATCCTTAAAAATAGTCCAGTGGGGTCAATTAATGTCTTGTCAATAGTTCCTACATTAATTTTAGCATATATTATGTTAGAGAACACCAATAGTAATAAAGCATATGCTATTTTTAAAAAAACAAAGTCTTACACAACAGTTAAACTTTCCCTCTCATAAATGAGAAGATGTTTTGAAATCTAGAAGATATAAAAATATATAGATAAACAAATGCTATTTTCCTTCAATAAATAATCAAACCATAGTGTTTTTTAAAGCTTATTTTCCTAAAAATAATGTGTTCGCTATAATAAAAACACACATAGTAAAAGTTTCCCAAAACCTGAACACTCAGAGCTCATCATAATTAACATTTGGGGGAAACCTCCTTGACATCTATCTGCATTACCTATACTCACATACAGATTTATGAACGCAATTTCATGTATGTGGCATCATACAATGTACACTGTTGTAACTTTGGTCACTCACTCTGTCATAAATATTATTTCCTACCAATAATATAGACCTACATTATATTTAATAACCACAAAATATTCTATTTCATGAAGGTAACAAAATGTGCTTTAAAACCTGATTGTGACTATTTAAATTATTGTCAGGTTCTCACTGTTATAAATAACCCTTTTAGTCTTGTGAAAATATAGAGGGTTTTTTGGAAAGGAGAACTGCAACTGAAAAAATAAAATAGAGAAGGTATATTAGGTTAATATTTTAAAGCTAACTAAAAAATAAGTTAACATGAAATTATATTGAAAAAGCTCCACTAACAATAATAGTTTTTTTATCAGTAATGAGTCTACTGCTTTCCCC